>CM054116.1:11078598-11247356 GCA_028673005.1 Tanypteryx hageni | reverse complement strand
TTTACTCTCTCTTAACTCTCGTCCTCCTCCCTTCTCTCTCCTGTCATCCGTACCTCTGCCTCCCTCCTTACTCGCTCCTCCCTATCCCTGACACTCGTCCTCCCTCCTTACTCTCTCGCCTCCCTCCATTCTCTCTCCTCCCTCCATACTCTCTCCTCCCTCCTTACTCTCTCCTCCCTCCTTACTCTCGCCCTACCTCCATACTCTCTCCTACCTCCATACTCTCTACTCCCTCCATACTCTCTTCTCTCTCCTTACTCTCCCTCCCTCCATACTCTCTCCTCCCTCCAGTACTCTCTCCTCCCTCCAGTACTCTCTCCTCCTTCTCCTCCTACTCGCTCCTCCATCCTTACTCTCTCCTCCCTCCTTACTCTCTCCTCCCTCCTTACTCTCTCCTCCCTCCTTACTCTCTCCTCCCTCCTTACTCTCTCCTCCCTCCATATCTCTCCTCCTCCATACTCTCTCTCTCCTTACTCTCTCCTCCCTCCTTACTCTCCTCCTCCTTACTCTCTCCTCCCTCCATACTCTCTCCTCCCTCCTTACTCTCTCCTCCTCCTTACTCGTCCCCTCCCTCCATACTCTCTCCTTCCCTCCATACTCTCTCTCTTCTCCTCCTCCTTACTCTCTCCTCCCTCCTTACTCTCTCCTCCCTCCATACTCTCTCCTCCCTCCTTACTCTCTCCTCCCTCCATACTCTCTCCTCCCTCCATACTCTCTCCTCCGCCATACTCTCTCCTCCCTCCTTACTCTCTCCTCCCTCCTTACTCTCTCCTCCCTCCTTACTCTCTCCTCCCTCCATACTCTCCTCCCTCCATATTCTCTCCTCCCTCCTTACTCTCTTCTCTCTCCTTACTCTCTCCTCCCTCCTTACTCTCCCTCCTTACTCTCTCCTCCCTCCATACTCTCTCCTCCCTCCATACTCTCTCTCTCCCTCCTTACTCTCTCCTCCCTCCTTACTCTCTCCTCCTCCTTACTCTCTCCTCCCTCCTTACTCTCTCCTCCCTCCTTACTCTCTCTCCTCCCTCCTTACTCTCTCCTCCCTCCTTACTCTCTCCTCCCTCCTTACCTCTCCTCCCTCCTTACTCTCTTCCTCCATCCTTACTCTCTCCTCCCTCCTTAGCTCTCTCCTCCCTCCTTACTCTCTCCTCCCTCCTTACTCTCTCTCATACTCTCTCCTCCCTCCATACTCTCTCCTCCCTCCATACTCTCTCCTCCTCCTTACTCTCTTCTCTCTCCTTTCTCTCTCCTCCCTCCTTACTCTCTCCTCCCTCCTTACTCTCCCCTCCCTCCATACTCTCCCCTCCCTCCATACTCTCTCCTCCCTCCTTACTCTCTCCTCCCTCCTTACTCTCTCCTCCCTCCATACTCTCTCCTCCCTCCATACTCTCTCCTCCCTCCATACTCTCTTCTCTCTCCTTACCTCTCCCCTCCACCTCCTCCTTACTCTCTCCTCCCTCCTTACTCTCTCCTCCTTACTCTCTCTCCTTCCCTACTCTCTCCTTCCTCCATACTCTCTCCTCCCTCCATACTCTCTCCTCCCTCCTTACTCTCTCCTCCCTCCTTACTCTCTTCTCTCTCCTTACTCTCTCCTCCCTCCTTACTCTCTCCTCCCTCCTTACTCTCTCCTCCCTCCTTACTCTCTCCTCCCTCCTTACTCTCTCCTCCATCCTTACTCTCTCCTCCCTCCTTACTCTCTCCTCCCTCCATACTCTCTCCTCCCTCCATACTCTCTCCTCCCTCCATACTCTCCTCCCTCCATACTCTCCTCCCTCCATACTCTCTCCTCCCTCCTTACCTCTTCTCTCTCCTTACTCTCTCCTCCCTCCTTACTCTCTCCTCCCTCCTTACTCTCCCCTCCCTCCATACTCTCCTCCCTCCTTACTCTCTCCTCCCTCCTTACTCTCCCCTCCCTCCATACTCTCCTCCCTCCATACTCTCTCCTCCCTCCATACTCTCTTCTCTCTCCTTACTCTCTCCTCCATCCATACTCTCTCCTCCCTCCATACTCTCTTTTCCCTCCTTACTCTCTCCTCCCTCCATACTCTCTCCTTCCTCCATACTCTCTCCTCCCTCCATACTCTCTTCTCTCTCCTTACTCTCTCCTCCCTCCTTACTCTCTCCTCCCTCCATACTCCCTCCTCCCTCCTTACTCTCTCCTCCCTCCTTACTCTCCCCTCCCTCCTTACTCTCTCCTCCCTCCATTCTCTCTCCTTACTCTCTCCTCCCTCCTTACTCTCTCCTCCCTCCTTACTCTCTCCTCCCTCCTTACTCTCTCCTTTCTCCCTCCTTACTCTCTCCTTACTCTCTCCTCCCTCCTCTCGTTCTCTCTCCCTTATACGTTGTCCTCTCGATACACCGAGTGCTTTGCAAACTCATCTCCTTATTTGCAAGCAACTTCCTTTGTGCTCGACTGTGCCAATATATTCTTCGAGACTCTTGACTCTATGGGAGTGACCTTGTGAAGGGATTCCCGTTTATTCCAAGTGTTAAGGATTAGAATTAATTTCAGGTCAGAATGGCCGAAGGTTTTAGCGATCTGTAGCTCACCGGAAAATTGCCTTAAATCAGCAGTTTACACGATCAAATAAATTAACTATTTTCATCATATGAAGCCTCGTTTTAAATATTGTATTAGATATGAGAAAAATTAATTCAAACCTTCAGTTGTTAATGAAACGAAATAGTGCATGTAACGAAGAATAGAGATTTTATCGGAAAAATGATGGAATGTAGGGATGTATGAATATTTTAGTGGAGAAAATAAAATTCTAACATTGCAATTCGCTTACGGTGAAGCAACGAGGTTGAGGTCGAGAAGAAAGGAAAAGGTAAGGCCGAGAGAGCGGCGAAAAGAGCGTGGTGATAAAGACAAAAATGGAGGTAGAGGATATCTGGAAAATGGAGAAAGAGGTATTAGAAGAAAATGGAAAGGCAGTGAAAGTGCCGGAGAGAGTGCATGAAGCAAGAAAAACAGAAATCGGAGAAATGGAGAGAGAATGACTTGAAAAGTGAGAAAGAAGACAGAAATAGACATCCGCACGTAACATCGTGCAAGCGCCTCCTCCCACCATGTAACGAACAGTAAAATATTACATGAATTCCCTTTTTACTTTTTTCGTTACTCAATTTGTAAACGGCTCCTTTTATACGACTCCATCTAATACTGCTCTATAAGAATTTAAAATAGATTTTTTCCTTTTTAGCGCCTATAAAAACTATTAAAAATATTATTGATTTTTTAGTCATTAATTTGATGTAAAACCCTTGTTATTCTTTCAAAAGTCAACATTTATTTGATATTACATTTCCAATATTAGCAGATATTCTCATTATCATAATCAACAATACTCCAACGGTACTTATGCACGTACTTGAACAGGTACAATAATATTAATTCACATTTGAATGTAGAATGTAATTCATAGGAAGTTGTTCAAAGAAGAGCTAACTAACTACAATAATTTAGATGTTAATATTACAAATACCATATAGTATATAATTACATAAATTTTATTAAGATGACAAATATGTACACAGTAACATTCACTCCAAGCAACCAAAATTCGATCTAATTAATAAAATGCTCTCCAATTGGGTACTGATTTATTGGAAGGAATGGATGTAAGTGACTGCTAGGAATAACTACCTACTAGAAAGAGATAGTAAAGAAGAGCAGTAGGGAGAGCCTTAAGAGGAAAGGGGGTGAAGAGAATGAGATAAGGAGACGAGCGATTGAGGAAGCATTGAGTGAGAAGGGATGATTTATATAGGGAATTAAATGCACGTACAGAGATGAATATATTAAAATTGATTACCGTTGCCGTCATTTTGGACGATACGATATTATGTAGATAATAAAGAAGGTGTCCGCTGAAATTCAAAACGTAAAACTTTTCCAAGAAGGAGAAATTCAATGAAGTTGAAATACAACAACTGCTATTATTATCTACTAGCCTCGAATTGAATAGCCTACTATATTCTCTTTTTCATTCTGCTTTATCTCCATTCTCACTTGTACTCCCCTCCCTCTACCTATTTATTCCGCCCTCCTCCACGGGGCAGGTTCGGGGGGAGGGTACCAAGAAGATTATCGGCTGTCTTCAAAGTATGTACCTACCGCTAAGTTCCTTCCCACTAGCCTCGTTAAACAGGGTTCTGGGAAACCTCAGCAGGACGTATCCTTGACCGTCTCCCTATATATTGAGATGCTCATGGAAAATCCCACCATTGAACCAACAGATATTATCACATAGATGTAGCTCTGCAAAGGCTTAGGAGCATGTTTCTCAAGAAAACCATTAGCCTTTTTTTATTCGGTGTTGAAAAGTAAGACTTTCAAAAAGGACTCATATTAAAGCAAAAGGAGAAACCCTTCATTTTCTCCCACTGTTTATGCGAACCAAAAAAATGGAACGAAATAAATAACGATTTTCGGTTTTGGTTCGAGTGCAGAAAAATATTTTTTTCTGTTTGGGGTCGATTTCACTCCAGCTAAAATAACGGTTTTTTTCGGATTCGGTTTTCGGTTCGGTTCCGGTTCGATGCGCTGGGAGGATGTAGATGAGATGAAATCTACTGACACTTGTAAGACCTTAGAAAGCTGTAAATTACTCGGTGCTAATAAGTAGTCCCTCCGAATGATGTTGGACTGTAGAAAGCATGAGCTAAGAGTGGGGTGCGTGTGTGTTCTGAGTGCCATGGGGAATGGGAGGAAAGAGTGAGAGGGCGGTGGGAGGTGAATGTGAGGTGGATCGTCTAAGCTGAGAGGACAGTGGTTCAGAGTTCAAGTGTGGATTCCTAAACTTCACTATCGAACTTTTCACCCTGAAGAAGCTCGCCACTTGACGATTCTTTTGTCCCCTCCTCCTTCCAGTCGAGCCTCTCCTTCCCTCCCTCCTCTATCCTCTCTCCTCTATCCTCTCTCCTCCCTCCTCTATCCTCCCTCCTCTATCCTCCCTCCTCTATCCCCCCTCCTCTACCCTCCCACCCCTAACCCCCGTCCTCTATCCTCCCTCTTCCCCCTTCCTCTTCCCCCCTCCCTCCATCTCGCCACTCCTCCTCCCCACTCGCCTCGCCCACGAATTCTTCCCTCGAAAAGGAAATCACTCACAGCTCTTCCATTTGAGTCAGGGAAAGCGATCACTCGATATAATTTACTGCCAGATTCTATTCCGATAATATTTTACGTGATTAAATTTATATTTTGAGTCTATATGTTTTGGAGGTCGCTAAGAGGCAGTTAATGAGCACGGTTTTCCTGCGATGTCCTTTCCGTTTCTTCCGGACGGACGTTTACCTCCCTAACTGTGAAAAAGTTCTAGTTCTTCTCAGTCGATGGTATAGAAAGAAAAAATCTTAATTCGACGCATTTGTGAGAAACATGAGGGAGAAGTCGATATAAGATATTAGAATTGTTCTCGTGTAAGATATCTAATTCGGTTTATGCCTTTTCTATTCAAAAGTAATTTAGGAAACTTAATCGTTCTAGTCAAAATGTATTTACAAATTAAATTCGCAAATAATGTGTGGTTCCAGTTTGCAAAAATTTATAAATTCGCAATAATAGAAGACGGCGATGCTTAAATATAGAGTGTAAGAAATTTAATGAATTTTTGTTTATAACCATTTTAAATCGATGATAATTTTTGAATTTCTTAATACAGTAATATTCCGATTTACGAACTTGCGATCTTTTGAAAAAAATTATGTAACTGAAAATTCGAATTACGACCTCATCCATCAATATTACGTACGTTTGCACAACTTCAGCAACATACAAAACGCATCCTCTTGAAAATAAAATGGCTAATAATGAATCATTTACTTTCAAGATTTATGTATTTTAACGTGTACTGTTCACACATGTTCAATGCAATACGGTGGTGATGAATCATTTTGTAAAATTGCACTTTTTGTCACCGTTATCCTGCATTTTAAGTCCAGATTTTTTGGCACGCCTTCATCCATCGTATCGTATGATGAAATCCCTCACGATTTACGAACATCCGATATAAGAATTACTTTTCCGAACCATATAGCGTTCGTTAAACGAGAGATTTGCTATATTTACAGTATGATGAGAATTCAAATGACATTATTATATTATTATTAAGTATATTTTCAACAGTCCCTTCATGTAAAGCTAATACATTATGGAGACCTTTCTCTCTCCACCCGTATACCTATATTACTTCTCTCTCTCCTCCCGTATGCCTTTCACCTCTTTGTCCTCCCATATGCATCTCTCCTTTTCTATCTCCTCCCGTCTGCTTCTCGTCCTTCGCTCTCTCCCACCGTATGCCTCTATCATTTTCTCTCTCCTCCCGTATGCATCTCACCTTCTCTCTCTCCTCCCGTATGCATCTCTCCTCTCTTCTCGTGTCCCTCCCATTTTCTCTCTCCTCCCGTATGCTTCTTTTCCTTCTCTTCCAGTATGCCTCACTCCTTCTCTCTCTCTACTCCCGTGTGCTTTTCCTTCTCTCTCTCCTCCAGTATGCCTCACTCCTCTCTCTACCTCCGTATGTTTCTCTTCCTTCTCTCTCTTCTCCTGTATGCCTATCTCCCCTTCTCTCTTCTTCCATGTGCTTCTCTTCCTTCTCTCTCTCCTCCAGTATGCCTCACTCCTCTCTCTACCTCCGTATGTTTCTCTTCCTTTTCTCTCTTCTCCTGTATGCCTATCTCCCCTTCTCTCTTCTTCCATGTGCTTCTCTTCCTTCTCTCTCTCCTCCAGTATGCCTCACTCCTCTCTCTACCTCCGTATGTTTCTCTTCCTTCTCTCTCTTCTCCTGTATGCCTATCTCCCCTTCTCTCTTCTTCCATATGCCTTTCTCCTTTTCTCTCTCTTCCCCTATGCTTCTCTTCCTTCTCCCTCTCCTGCCGTATGCCTCTCTCCTTTTCTGTTTCCTTCCGTATCCCTCTCTCCTTTTCTGTTTCCTTCCGTATGCCTCTCTCCTTTTCTGTCGTATGATTCTCTCCTTTTCTCTCTCCTCCTGTTTGCCGCCCTCTCCTTTCTTCCTTCCATCACCCCAGGCCGAATATATTACTCGCAACTTATGAGTGATGGTTTCTCCGAAAAAGGAAAAGGCTGTTTTCTTTACGAGTTTTAAAGTTTCTTCGAGGTCGATTCATATTAAATATTAACAAAAATTCAGGGAAACTCATTTCGGCTTCTTGGCTTTTTGAATGCAAACGGTGTCTAAAAAATCGATGCTTGTAATATTCGGTGACGTGAAGAAAAGTACTCTGCTACGTCGATGAAGTAACGATCTGAAAAGTGAGCAAATCACACATTGATCGAGGAAGGTTTATGGTTTACACAACTGTAAGCTTTGTCTGACGTTACGCTGTCGAGTCAATTACCATTCTTATCTTAATACTTGTCTTATTTATGGCCGTTGTTGTGCACAAAATTTCATATTGTTTCCATATTAATTAGTTTTCTGTAGCCTATTATTTTAGACTGCCCCCCCCCCTCCGCACGTATGAAGGCTATTTAAGATTGCATTCAAATATCGTGATTTATTAAGTCTTATTTTCGAGGAAGTAATTACATAATTATCTTAAGAAATAGTGCTAAAAATAATTGATCCGGTGGTCTTCTCGAAAGTGAACTTCTTAAATGTATAAATCTTCGCTATCCGCGATTAAACTTTGGTAGTGTATAAGAAACTGGAACGATATCTTCCCCCTTTTACAGGTTCTTGACTATTCTAAAACGTGCCTAATTTTCGATGAAAAATTATTTCCGTCCACTTCTCGTATTTTCCGCTTTTCATAGAGCCATGAAAAACAGTGCCAGGAGCACGAATATTTAGTAAACTTTCTGCTGCGACAGTTATCCGTTAAACCACTCAAGCGTGATTTAAAAATTTAAAAACCAAGGTATTTAAATGCTCCATTACGACATATTTCTTATTTTAATTTATATCTCGTAAAATAATAGAATTAAAAATCTGAAAAAAATCAGGAATATTAATTATAAATGCCTTGCTGTTCTGTAATGTTTTTAGAAGTCTATCTTGTAATTTTAAATTTCTACAGTACATACAATCTTATTCTGATATTTTGGATAGGGTGTGGTACATCTCAAAACATGGCACAACACGCATAGAAGGATTTCCAGGGCAGTTTTTGCATCGGTAGGCCGTCTCCATCCTTATTCCCTTTTTTGCAAACAACGCACTTCCTCTGAGCGACTCTTCTCTTGCCTGAAGGGGGATTCTCTTCTGGGAAGTGGCGCCCTGCTAGCCGTGTTGCCGATGATTCAATAGGCCTTGCTGGCTTTCCCCTTTTCTTTCCTACTCCGCCCTTTGAATACTTTGTGATTATGTCCTCGATTAGTCTTGTTCGGAAAAGAAGATGGTTTTTCGGATTGCCTTTTTTATAGTAAAGAATGTATGCATTCAATACAGCCATCATTCCACTGAAAAACACGGCTAATCGGTTCATTTCGATTTTCTAACTCTCACAAATCTCACCCCCATCTTCAATTTCACTTTCTGAAGTTATCAAATACCCTTCTGAAATCTCACTCCCAAAAGAAACAATACTTTCATTGTCAGACTCATCAAGGACAAGCTTTAGCACTTCATCATCCACTAAGGACCTACTTGTTGATGCAAAAATATTTATAAAGAGCAAGAGAGACAGATAAGAAAGTGATTACAGTTCCATGACTCATTAGGTTTGTGATGATACAGATAACTTATACACCAAGGGAGATAGAAGCTAATAAAGAAGATGCTGCGTCAGACTGCCTAATTGGACGACTTATGTCGTCCAGCATGATTGAGGGGTTAATACAGGCTCCAACACTCGCAGGTTTTGTCCTTCGTTATTGCAACGATCCAGTGATTCTATATCCAATAACTAGCCAATTCAATCCGCACGCCACTATGCATAATTTACGAATGTTTTACTCGCCTCCAATCCCTGAATAATTTCAGATAATGCATAGTCATTATTTCCATACAAATTTTTCGTCGTCTACGTGATTTGTATTGGCTGTCGGTTTCGTGTAATTGCGTGTGACTGAATAGCTAGCCATACACCAGAGGACTTTTTGATGGGTTTGGTCAGCGGATCTGATCCTTTGGATCAGATTCAACGGACCTGGTCCGATGGATCAAATCTCTTGACGCCCACTAACGTTACATAAATTATCCGTAGTTCCTTGTTTCCGAAGCGTTTCTAACGTGTGTTGTCATGTATAAAAGAAAAATTGCAATTGTCGCTGCTGAGATTTGTGTGTATTATATATGCATTTTATTATTATGACATTATAATTATATTATTAAGGATCTACTATTAATAATCATTAAAGCGATCTTTTCGTAATGGTTCACATTGAAAATTAATTTGAAAACTATTGTAGATGCTTATTTTTGTTTATATCGTTTCTTTCATGAACATAATTTAATTCTTTGGACATGTTCACTTGGCTTATTTTGTACTTTGGATGAAATATTTTCTAATTATAGACCTTTAAGATACGACGAAAATGATACATGTAACTCCAGAAGAACGGGAGAAAAGACTAGCTCGTAAAAGGAATGATTACAAAATAAATAAATTAAAAGGAAACAGCAGATGATAGAGAAAAGCGTTTACGTCGTTCTCGTGGATACGCACAGAAAATGAGCAAATGAAAACTCATGTGAAAAAGCGATTCGTTTACAAGAGCTAAGAATGAAACAAATACCAAATATTCAACAGTTTCACTGTCGATAGCATCTAAAGCTGAATTACCCGGAACTAGCAATATATTTTTAATGATTTTTCGCAATCATCATCATCATGCTTCTGTCCGAAGACAGGTTTTAACTGAATCGCTGGAAGTTGAATAAGTTTGAAATCTTTGACCAAATATTAAAATAAATTTATAATTTTCACTTTTCTGAAACAACGTTTTATGTAAACTAACAAGAAATACATATGAGGCAGAGACGTTCTTTGCGATTTATGTTATCATGTCAAAAATGATAAATATTAATGGCTTAGTATAACGTGTAAGAACTGAAAAATGATATGCCAGTAAAGAAAAGTAGAATTTTTGATTCACCGATTTATTTCCTAATCAGTTGTAATTAATAAAACAATAGATAATTATTTAAAACATACCTCACTTGAATATTATAGGTCTACCGCGATCAAAAGAACATTTTGGGTGTACAGTAGGTGTGGCCTGCTCCCTCATTCCACTTGGCACCCTCCCCTCTCGCCCTTCCTTACCGCACGGGCTATCGCTGTCTCAGTTTTTTTGTAACTACACTCTTGCCAAATATTCGCAAAACTTTGTCTAGGCAGCAACTGTAAACAGTGAAAACCGACAACCTAAGGAAGAGAACGATGGGCTAGTAGTGGGGTGGAGGAAGTCAAGATGACCGAGGGAACTTCCCCTCCGTGACGGAGGAACTTGCCCTCCGTGCGCGGCCGAAGTCCGCGCATGTCCTTATGTTTGCGGCATACCTATAGTAATATAATCTTTGTTTACGCGCATTCCTTCGTCGTAAATTACAAATTTATTTTCAATTACAAACGCGGCGTACACTTAAACAAAATAGACGTATCTACGTTCATTTCTTTGGGTGTTATTCGCCTGCTGCTCGAAAGGACAGCGGGCACGAATCATGAGAAAGTAAGATTTTTTCCCAAGGTCCCGTTTGTGTGGTTTGAGGAGACCACGCAAAGTCAACGTTCCGTCTTTCGGAAGGGACGTTAAGCCGCTGGCTCCCTTGGTGCTCTTCATTAAGAGTAGGCTAATGCCGGCACCGGGTTTCCCTCCCTCCTTGTGAGTGTGTTCGGTGTGTTACGGCTATAATAATCCAAGAGTTTGATTAGCCATAAATACACACACACACGTGCATTTATTTGTCTTAGATAATCCATTTCCCTTCATTTACCAAATGTTGTGCGCGCACGAAATAAAATTAAACGTAATTACGCATTAACAGCAAATATTACTTGCATTGTCGCAAAGATTGTTTTCGTTGACGATAATTGAAAAACATGGAAATTTTTTTAAATTTCAAAGTGTATTAGGGCTTTCTCGTTTGTTCTTCGTTAAAACCTGCTAAGATTGGAGATGAAAGGCTGAGGGAGAGATGCAACCCTACATACTTTCTGCTGAAGAAGTGTTTTCACATTCATCTTGGATGAATCGAGTGAACAAAATACTGACTTTTCCACAGAAATGAAGCATTCGAGACTGAAAAGGCTGAAAGAATCGAGGAAAACGAACTTGATAGGTTTACTATTTTAATAGTCCTTGGTTCGATTTGAATCCACCAAATTCGTATTTTCCATTGCCGTCAAAATCAATCCTACAATCTTCTGTCGAGAAGTTAATCTTTAAGCTTTTTAGAAGCAGTGAACCAGGGAAAGAGGACGTTTCAGCAGATCTCACTAAATCCGCCTTTCAAACTTGTCAAATTTCTCATATGAGTTTATCACCGCAAAAACAATTGTCACTTGTTGAGAAATTAGATGCCACCGTTGAACGAGTAATCGGTCATGCAGAGGCTAGCCGTAGTTACGATGTTAGTAGCATTGCCAAAGAAGTGGATGTCTTCAAATAAACTGGCAAACGCACGGCTAATTAAAACCTCCTTTTAGATGCTCTCTTAACCATCCCTCCTACGTCAGTCGAAGCGGAGAGGACCTTCTCTGCAGCGGCTCTTTTCATAACCAAAATACGCACATCACTGAGTTATCGTATTGTGAACACCTTATATTTTCTTAAAAGTTACTATAAATCAATTAATGGCAAATAAGAATTAAAACATTGTTGTCGATATGATTTTGTACTTATTTTTTAAATTTATGCTAATGGTATATGTAGATGTTTCAAATCATATTTTATTTTACATACCGCGTGTATTGGTAACTATATTTTTATAATCAATATGATGAGCAAATCCCAGGTCAATAAATAAACGCTAGTTTCTATTATTTTTTATTTTATTCGAGTAACCCCTATTTGTAAATGATTTTAACGAATTTCTTCAAACTTCTCAAGGTCCCGGGATCGATTAAAACCCGGAAACACAAGCACTAGTTTAAACATCAGTATGTAAGCCTTTTGTCTGATGCGAGGTTCAAATAAATAAAATGGTGTAATTTTCTACTTAAACTTTAAATTAAACATTAAATGAATTGATAAAAAATCCTAAAGCTAAAGTAATATTACTTAATAAGATTCATCTGTTCATGAGAAAGTTGGTAACACTATTTTTATTTTATTCTTCCTTTTTATAATTTTGAAAAGATTTTATATCAACACAATCGGTAATCTTATTTTTAATTTTTCTTTCTTTTTAAATGATTTTAAACTTGTTTATTGGAATCTCAGGAAATTCCCGGGATCCCGCGATTTATAACTTTGAATCCCGTAATCCCGGGATTGTGAAAGAACCGGAAGATGACAAGCACTAATCGTAAGCTCTCATTAAGATCACCTGTGGTGATAAATTTTATCGGAATTACACTACCTGGCTGGATAAATGAACTTGTCATTTTGTTTTAGGTTGCTTTTACATGCATAGATACAAAAATTAAAATAAGCACAATTTTTGATTCATAAAACGCTATCCTGTCATTCTGCGTAACGCTTTTTAAGCGTACATTTAGCAAACGACCGGATTAGGTAAAAGAACGACATTTGGCAGTGATGCGTCAATCACTAATTACACAACTAATTATACAACGACGAAAAAACGCCTCGAAAAAAGGCCAAGGATCTACTTCGGGGCAAAATTCCTCTTTCCCGTAAGATAACACCTAAAAAGTGATTTTTCGACGCGAAGGTCCTCACTCCTTTGCGAATGTTGGTATTTTAAAGTATAGTTGATTATGAAATAATACTGGGATAAATATTATAGTACTAAACCTTAGAAAATTTCATTATGCATTGTATTTAAAAAATAAAATCATTGTATATCTGTTCAATAGCCAGAGGCTTCAAAGATAAATATAAACATAGATCTCTTCTGACATAATGGCAACCAAGCATCCCACGAGTATAAAGAAATATTATTTTTGAGTAGAAACTCGAATAAAATCTTCTGGACAAGGCTAGAACTAATAACATTTAATATGGTTATTTACCAGTTGAAAAAATTGAATTAACATATTGTGTAGAATCTTTTAAAATTTCGAAATTTAAAATTACAATCAGTGTATATAGGGTTAATGGTATAAACATCATAAATATCACGAAGTACAAATCATTATTAATCTCTGTACACTTTAACAATGATAGAAGACAAATTGCACAAGAATAAAACATGTAAAAGTTACCTTTAAAAATGCTACGCATAAAAGATTGTCGACGTGGCTTAAGCGGGCCTCTGATGGAGGGGTGTCGAGGACGGTTTTCATTGGGATGAAGGAGTGCCATTGAACCGATTCGATCAGGATTCACGAGGGAGCGCGGCGCCCCGAAATTGCTCCGCCTTAGAAATTCTTTCTTAAAAATCGAAGAAATCGGTCTGCGAAAATCGCGTGAACGTGAGCCCGTGCCGCGTTCTGAGATACATTTGTCACACTTTATAAATCGCGTACGCGAGAAGCCGCGCAGTAAGATATCGCGTTATAGGCGGGTCGACTGTACCCATGTATTCCAGAATTTTCTGACGAATTCCTGAAATACTTTTTCATTTTGGTAATGCATCCGTGGGCTGGTTATTTGGCAATCCTTACGCCTACCGATACACATTTGACCTGTTACTCGACAGTGACGCAAGTTACTTAATCATTCACTCTCCCTTTCCATCATCCTCCCTGCCGGGTGATTTTTATCCTCTCCCTTTCCTATGGAACCTACAAAAACACGCGTGGACTTCCCATCTAATCACTTTTATCGCCGCCATTGATGTTATCTACAGCCTCGTTCCATTTAGCCCATCCCTCACGTCACCGGATTCCTTCTCTTCCCCCTCTCTCTTCTTCCCTACTCTCTCTCCTTCCCTCCTCTCTCTTCTTCCCTCCTCTCTCTCTCCTTCCCTCCTCTCTCTTCTTCCCTCCTCTCTCTCTCCTTCCCTCCCCTCTCTCTCCTTCCCTCCCCTCTCTCTCCTTCCCTCCTCTCTCTCCTTACCTCCTCTCTCTTCTTCCCTCCTCTCTCTCCTTCCCTCCCCTCTCTCTCCTTCCCTCCCCTCTCTCTCCTTCCCTCCCCTCTCTCTCCTTCCCTCCCCTCTCTCTCCTTCCCTCCTCTCTCTCCTTCCCTCCTCTCTCTCCTTCCCTCCTCTCTCTTCTTCCCTCCTCTCTCTCCTTCCCTCCCCTCTCTCTCCTTCCCTCCCCTCTCTCTCCTTCCCTCCTCTCTCTCCATCCCTCCTCTCTCTCCATCCCTCCTCTCTCCCCTTCCCTATCTCCTTTCACCGTATCTTTTTCTTTCCCCTCGGGTTTTTTTGGAATGACCTCTCGCAAATTGAGATCTCTCTCTTTCCACTCGTCCCACGCGCTTTTCCCTTCATCTTTTTTCTCCGCGACCCAAAGCCAAAATCTCTCTCTCCTTTTTTTCACTGACAGCGTAACGAGCGACGCAGCGGCGTTATTTTAAAAGGAACGGCGCCTTGAAACGGTCTTCTACAGTTATGGAAGAGATAATGTCGAAATACATCCAAACAACACCCTCGAGCATTCTTTAGTTGCTGCCGTAAACGCGGTTCTGAGAAATTCTTTCAGTGCTTGCGTGCTTACGCGTGTGTGTGCGCGCGAGTAATTCTTTGCCAGAGTAGCGCAGGAGACTGCGGTTGAATTTCAGAGCTTATAAGACGGTTAATTCCATTTCAATATTGTCACTGAATATCGATTCATTCTAGATTAATGGAAATGAATAAATAAGTGAAGAATGGTAGTCAATTATTTTTCTCGTTTAAAGTATTTTTTATTTTTTCGCTCTTCGATCTTATTTCATGCACCTTATAGCTTCCTAGTAATGTAAAATTAAGACCTCATAGAGCCGATTAAATTGCAATGGCATATATTGGTCGTTCTTTGAATGATCCAAGTCCTTATTGCTTCTGGTTTTGTCACTGCAATAAAAACTTGGTAGATTCTATTATTTGTTTGAAGAAAGTATTTCAAGTCGGTTTTGTTTTACGCATTATGTCTATTGAAATAGTGAGTGATTATAGCCTAAGAAGGTTGTCGCTGCTTTAAACTGGACTTGTGGATCCATAGTGCTTAAATAAAATATTAAATAAATAGTACTGATAATAGTATATTTTCATGTCTAAGGGAAGTCTTTAGGAAAAAGTGGTAAGGTTTTTTTAAAAATTGAGTATACAGAATTGAGCAACATATTTCACCAAAGATGATTTATTTCCTAATTAAATTAGACAGTAATGTCTCTAATACGATAGTCGTTTAGAATGTAAGTATTACACTTCAACTTAGGTCGCCCGGCCCCGTTTGGTGTGATTTGAAGAGACCTCCCAAAGTCAGCGTTTCGTTCTTCGGAAGGAACGTTAAGCCGTTGGCCCCCTTGGTGCTCTTCGCAAAGTGTAGGCTAATGCCGGCACAGGGTTTTCCTCCTCCCTTGTGAGTGTGTTCGGTGTGGAAGGAGTAATGACTATAATAATCCAAGAATTTGATTAGCCAAACACACACACATACACACACTTAACTTAGTTATTTAATCGTTATCAAATGAGTAAAAACATTTTGAAATATAATCTACGACCAATCTATGTCCGCGGAATAATCGAGGAAAATGGGAATCAAGATCAGATGCTAATCAAGCGAATGATGTGTATATTTCCTCTCATATGCAGCACACCGCCATCCACTGCCTCTCCCCAAACCCTTCTTCTCCCATTCTCCAATCTCTACTTCTTGTTCGAGCTTCCAGGGTTTCCCTAATTGCTGCTCCATATTCGCCCGATTTATGATCCTTGCCATCCGATCCGGACCCCTCGTCATCGAGAGTGCGCGATAGATGCGTGGGAATATATATCTCTCGCCCCTTCCAATGCTCCCGACTGCTGTCCTCTCCGTTGCACCTATAAATTCTCCTTCTCTGTTTTCCCCTCTTTCTACTCCACTCCAATTCCTCTCTTCTTTCTCCTTCTCCCCAATTCCGCTCCTCCGCTATTCCTCTTCTCTTTCTCCTTCTTCCTCCATCTAATTATGTACTACCTTTCTCCCCGCCACCTCTCCTCCTTCCTTCCCCCGACTCTTCATTCCCGCTTCTCTCCTTCCAACGCACGCCCAGTAGATGAGGAGAGAGTTATGTAGTGGAGGGCGTGATCGTAAATTTGAACCCGTTACCTTCAAGAAGCTTCCGCTAGAGGCGTGCGAAGTGCGGAATTATGCGAGGTTGGAGGGGATTGGGTTTAGGGGCCAGAGAGGGCACATTACCGACGGAAGGGATAAAGAGAGAGGGAGGGGCGAAAAATACGGAGAGGGGGGGAGTG
Organism: Tanypteryx hageni; assembly: GCA_028673005.1. NCBI lineage: Eukaryota > Metazoa > Arthropoda > Insecta > Odonata > Petaluridae > Tanypteryx > Tanypteryx hageni. Next base: position 11,230,944 of record CM054116.1, on the reverse strand, counting down.
GGGGAGATGAAATGGAGAAGGAGGGGAGTGGGTCGAAAGCCCCCCCGAGCTGTTTCCTCCGCTTTGCAACGTTAACTATTAAAAGATTCGGGAGATTTCTTTTCCACAACGCGCCCATTACATATTTCGGACCAAGTATATATTAAGAAACATCGTATCAATGCACCTATAAACTATTTATAAGATGAGGTTGTTTTATGTATATGCGAAGCCATTATTTACTATCATGCATTCCTCTCGAGTGATATGTTTGGTCAAATTAATGCTAACAAAATCATTTCTTTGCTGTCACTTAAATATTATCAATTCAATGATACATTTTTACCTAAAAAATGCAAATTATGCGTCCAAATTACTGATGCCAAATATTTGTTTGAAGAGTATTCGCGTATTTGCCCCTAGTTGAAGATAGTAAATGAGAAATCTAACTCCTTAACCGTAATGTTAAAAACTTTGAGACACAGGAGAAAGGGGAAAAAAGAAAGGAGGGGAAAAGTCAAAGAAAACGACAAATACAAACTTACAGGTTTAGGGGGTGTTACTGCACGCCAGAGACCTTAAGTCACTCACTCAATCGCACAAGCACTAATCCTAAAGAAGGAAAAAGGATAGAAAAGGAGCCGGGTTTGCGAGAGATTAATCTGCGCCAGGGACTCGAAAATCACACCGTTGCTAGAAGGTTTGTGAGTCTGTACGACCGCGACATGGACCTACTAGGCAACCACAAACACACGCACACGTACACACCTAGACGTAAAGAGAAATTAAAGGAAATAGGGGTGGGAAATAATACTAGGTTTACGGGAAATTAAACCGCGCCAGGGACCTAGTATCGCACACGGTTGCCTGTAGATTTGTGCCGTCCGGCAGCGACAGGAATCTATCAGACGAAGCAATCACGCACACAAGCGCTCGAAATCACGCACAAATGATCTCTAATATTGAAGTAAACGTACTAAATACGTATTTGGAGAGCAATGCTCTCATCATCAGTAGCTGATGTGTAATGAGGGAGGGGAGTGTTGTGGGCCATATTTATATGGTTCTGTGCTGAAGTGGAAGGGGAAGGAGGTTCAGCCGTTACAACGTACAGAGGTGAAAGGGGGATTGGGCCGCGGTCGTTACCCGTACCGAAATTTTTGTTGCTGTTTATGTGTATGCTTTCGTAAGCATCTAGTTTGTTTTGGTTGGTTATTGGTTTTACGAGTGTTAGGTTTTGGATCGTGATTGGATGGTGGTGTTCCTGGATATGTGTTGTTTAAAATGTGCTATATGTTCTTTGAAGCGTGTTTCTATCTTTCGTTTCGTTTGTCCGATATATATATGTATATATATATATATATATATATATATACATATGTGTGTGTGTTTATATATATATATATATATATATATATATATATATATCCTACACATAATATTTTGTAAATGCCGGATTTGTTTAAGGAAGGTATTGTGTCTTTTGGGTTTTGTAGTAAATTGACGAGTTTATTGTCATTAACTAATACTGTATTAAAATTGAATTTTGAGAAGGTGCTGTGTAGTTTGTTGGTGAGCCCGGGAGCGAAGGGGATTTTTATGTATTATTAGTCTTTGGGGGATGTCAGTTAGTGTTGTTTGAGTTTTTACGTTGTGTCTATGTTTATGCAGAATGTTTTTAATCGTTTCGGTGTCGTATCCGTTGACTGTTGCACAGTTCTTAATGTGCGTGAGTTCTTTACGGTAATCTGATGGGGAGAGAGGTACGTGAAGGAGTTTATTTATCATGGAATGAAAAGGGGGCAGTTTAAATGAGATTTGATTGTTGGAATCGGAGGGGATATATCTGTGTGTGATGGTTTTTGGTAAATGTTGGATTTTGAACTTGTTGTTGTGTCTTGTTAATAATAAGTCTAAGAAGGGTAGTGTGTTTTCTTTTTCGAGTGTGTATTTAGTCGAGTCTTATTGGTCGTGTAGTTCTTGAAGGAAGTTAGCGATATTGTATTTTTTGTGTCAAAAACCGCGAGGATGTCAACAACGTATCTAAGCCAAGTTTTGGGGATAAGTGAATGTGGTTTTGCAGCGTTTTTCAAAATTGGTCATGAATAAATTTGAAAGGAATCGTGACAGATAATTTCCCATTGTTGTACCATGGTTTTGCTGGTATATGTTGTTATTTATTTGGAAGAAATTTTGTCTCATGCAAAGGCGTGCTAATAGGACGTATTCGTCGACTATTTTTGTGGTAGGTTTTGTACTTTGAGCCAAAATTCAAGGAAATCTATTGTTTCTTCTATTGGTATACTGGGAAAAAGGGACAACGTCGAACAAAACAAGAATTTCAGTGTCTTTGAGAGTTAGGTTTTTGAATTCGTTGATGAAGTGAGTGTTATTTTTAATAAGCGATTCTTGAGTAAGAGGCCATTGTTTGGAATGCTCATTTAGCCATTGGGAAATTTTGTATGTTGGAGAGTTGATGGCAGAGACAATGGGTCTGAGGGGAATATCTTTTTTATGTATTTTTAGGAGGCAGTACATTCTAGGGATTATGGGGTTTGAGATGTGAAGTTGGGTTAGGAGTTTTTTCGTGATTATTGAGGTGCAAGATTTTAAGGTGTTTTTTGTCTGCGATCATCTTGTTTAAGGGATTTTTGTGTAGGGTCCTTCTTCTAACATAGTATTGACCTTTTTATTGTAGTGTTGTTTTTCCATTATGACCACCGAGTTTCCCTTGTCTGCCTTCAAATAAAAGCAGTCCTTGTTATTTAGTGTTTAATGGTTTTTATTCTCGGTGGCAAATCTGTTTTGTATTTTATGTTTTGGAGAGAATCTGTTTAATTTTTAGTAAGGATGAGTTTCTAATAATATTTTTCGGGTAATGATTTTACTGTGGATTTAATGTCTGCAACAAGGTCTTCTGTTGGAGGTTTCTTGTAAGGGAGGGTATTTGAGACCTTTTTCCAAAAGTATGAGTTCTTCTTTTGTGAATGTTTTTTTTTCAAAAAGGTTGGTTATATTACTGTTCGGTGGTTTGGTGTAATTTTGTGTTTCGTAGTTTTGCGTTGATTAGGGCGTATAGTTTTCTACGAAGTTTTGCCGTTTTATTGTAGAGGTCCAAAAGAGACAGGTCGAAGCCTGATAGATTTTTGGTTAGTTTAAGATGCAAGTCATATGCTTCTAATTCTAGAAAGGCCCGTTTTCCGTATATTTTTTGTTTTCAAGATCTATTCCTTTTTTTAGCTGAATGTATGACTTTACATGCTGTGGGGTTTGTGGTGTTCGGAAAAATGTTAGTGAATTTAGAGAAAACTTTCTGCAATTGACAGTCTTTGAGGAATTTAATATCGGCTGCAATAGTATGAATTTGTGTTGAGAGTTTATGAGATCTATTTAATTCCTTTGGCCGGAAAGCCATAACGATAGATAGCTAAAGGTGAAGACTACGGCGAAATTGATGGTAAATGAGAAATCTTATAGGTCCCTGGCGCGGTTTAATTTCCCGTAAACCTACCTAGTATTATTTCCCCATTTCTCCTTTAATTTCCTCTTAGCTCTTGGTGTGTACGTGTGCGCGTGTTTGTGCTTGTAGTACAGTGCTTCTCAACCATTTTTCCTCCGCGGCACACTTACATACTGGCTCAAATCTCGCGTCACACCAAATCCTATCCTGGTTAGTTTCACTACTTTAATGCATATTTTCAAAGAAAATAACTAAAAGTAGAATAAATATGTTTACTGCTGTCATTACTGTTAAAATAACATATAACATATTAAATACTTTTGTTGCAAATGAAGTACATACATACAAAATGCAACATTACAAACATTTTCATTCTTCAATGGGGAAGTTGGGCTTGCCTTTCGGAACAAATACGCTTTATATTTGGCTCAATAGTGGAAAGAGCTGCACGAAGTTCTTCAACCAAGTTCTTTAAACATTTCCTTTTATTATTATGCGTTCTTTGCACGAAGTGAAAGCATATAGGGGAGGTCGATTCCGTACGTCCGTCCGCATGTCAAAACTCGGGAACCGCTTGACATATTGTGATGAAATATGGTATTGGGGAGTTTTGCTAAAATTTATTGACCGATTCCAATTTTGGATAAAATCGGACAACAATGACGACCACTTTACGTGAAGACCTGCATGTAGTTTACAATGTTCCATTGTTTCAACTCGGGAACCGCTTGACATATTGTGATGAAATTTGGTATTGTGGAGTTTTGCTAAAATTGGTCGACCGATTCCAATTTTGGATAAAATCGGACGATAATTACGACAACTTTACATAAAGACCTACATGTGTTTTATAAAGTACCTCGCTTGCCTCTCGTTAAATTCTCATCTGAGCGAAAAATATTGAGAATATTGTGAAATCTCAAAGAACGCATTTGGAAACTCTGTGTACCTTTCCAATCTTGTTCTTAATAACTGCCATTGTAGAAAGGCTTAATTTGCATAAATATGTAGTTGGAAACTGAAGCAACAAATCGATTGCAAATTCGGCTATTGAAGGGCATTCACCCCTAGCTTTGAGCCAAAATTCACTCAAAGATATTTCATTAAATTTAAGTTCAAGTGTGCGATCGCTTCTAGGTTGTGTCGATTCCTCTCGTAGTATCCGAGTAAGTTCCTTGGATGATTCTTCTGATGAAAGACTAAAAGGATCTCGAATCCAGTCAAATTGTTTTGTACTTCTGAACTTAATATGTTTTGGTTATCTCCTTGCAATTTTAAGTTCAACTCATTGAGATGTTCAAAGATGTCAGCCATGTATGCCAACTTTGCTAACCAGTTGTTATCTTGAATAAAATCGGCATGATAAACCTCATTTAGTGATGTCAAGAACTGTTTTATTTCATCCTTTATCATTGCAAAGAAAGGAAAAAAGGCGCGACTTGTGTGGTCTATATTTAATTAAATTAACTATTTTCACCGCATTTTCTAAAACTGACTTCAGTTCATCCGGCAAATTGCTTGCCATAAGGGCCTCGCGATGAAGAAAACAGTGGATAATTTGCACATTCGGGCTCTGCATTTTCAATTTGAGATTTCCTGTCATTGCTGCTGCACCATCGGTGCAAACACTCATTTCTGCTATTGTATGTTATTGCTACTCATGTACTCATCAGTGATACGGAATATTTCATCACCTGTTTTTCAGTGAGGAAATGCTTTGCAAAACAAAAAGTGATCTTTTATATTATCCCCATCAGCAAAGGGCACAATGGCAATAAGTTGCGCATGACCACTATTATCTGTAGATTCATCAACCTGTAATGAAAATTTTCCAGCCCCTTGCAACTTTTCGATAAGGGTAACTTCTATGTCACCAGATATATCATCTATACGCCTCCTCGCGGTATCGTCTGAAAGTGATACTTTGCTTACTTCTTTTGCTGCTTCCTCTCCTATCATAATCCGCACAATTTTAATACATGCTGATAGAATTAATGTTTCGCCTATAGTGTGTGGATTTTTTCTTTGAGCAATTAATCTTGCAACAATGTAGCATGCCTCTGTGGCCCTATCTGAGACACTCATGCAAGTATTCAAGAAAGCACTTTGTTTCAAGTTTAGCTCTTGCAAACACCTAAAGAAGCATGTCTCTTTCGGAGTAAGAAGGATGGTTAGAGCGAAAAAGACGCAGTAATTTTCTAGGCACCATTGCTTCGTTCGCTAAAATTTCCTTGCATACGAGACACATTGGTTTTGGGCACGTTCTATCGCCGGACCAAGCAAAACCATATGCCAAGTAATCTTCTTTGTATTACCTGTTTAGAATTTTTGCTTTCTTTTTCTTTGGTTCTCTTAATTTAGTATTCTGCTTTTTAGTTTCATCTGCTGCCACAGCTCCTGTTGAATCGCTTTTAAATAAAAAAATTTCCATAGTGAAGAAAGCAATCACGATTTAGAGGAAAAAATGTCACGAATATTTCTTTTTTGATAGTTACTTTTATAAATCGCAATACTAGATATACCGGTAATCTTTGGTATATATTGGTTGTCACAAGATGGGCCCTGTCCATCGATCACTTTCTTACGAGTGTCTGTCTTAGAATTGTATGTCATCAAAAAAGGCTCTTTTGTTAAAACGGTTCCCCTTAAATACTTTTGGTACAAATAAAACTGCTCTTTTAGAATCACTAAATATGACCAATTTGATACTACCCTAATATGGCATATTTGGCCTTAACGAGGCATATAGACTTATTTGACCTCATTGGTCCTCCGGATAGGAAGTCGTATCCTTAAAAGGCTTTTATCCGGTGACATTGGTCGCCATAAATTGAGACGCGGAATCATTTACGTTGTACAGTGGCGTGAAATACGGCTTCGTCCGCGGGAAGATGGATCGAAGACTTGAGGGAACATTTGAGAGTGTTATACCCCCAATAGCTGAAATGCATGCAAACTTTCCATTGCCACTCCAAATTTACATAACTCTGTAATAATTTAAAATTAATCAGATGCTGAAAATCTGAAAATTACCAATACGCATAGGTTGTTTCACTCCAATCTTGTATGGAGATATATTTTTACCAGAGAGAAATCTGACATTCCGCACTTCCGTTTGCAAACTTTAACGATATTAAAGAACGTAGTGGGGAGGCCCGACACTTCACGCTATGCCACTAAGTGATACTAAATGTTTATTGCGGATGCATTATTTCCTCAGGATTTTATTCAGAAAAAATATCTACACTAAATCCTATAATAGCAGATACCAAAAACTACAAAATATATGCTTACCCCAGCGTGTTCAATCCAGTATAAATGCTTTGTGTTAAGGCAGTGACCACACTCGTTCTGGCAAATGGGAGAAGTAGAAGCGACACCCCTGAGCAAATTAATTGCTGAAAGCCATTTTATACGACTTTTGTCAAAAGAAAGAGAATTACAAAACAAATAATAAACTACGTAAATTTCGTGAATACGGAAAATTCAGTAAAGACAGTTGTATCAGTAGTACGTGGAAGAAATAGTTACTTACCAAATGTTTTCTTCGAAAATATCACGAAATCGAGGAACCAACCACTTCACCGTGCGATTTCCCCTTAATGATAAGTTGGGAAGGCGAAACAGCGGGAAACAAAGAAAATGATTGGCGTCATCGGCTGAGGTTATTCTATCAAATTAAGGAGGCGGAGAGGAAATAAAATGAATACTGTGTGGATTGTTTTGTATAACATTCCACTAAGTATTTATTTCATTTCCACTTGGCGCAACGTGAGAAAATACTACTTCGAACGAATAGGGAAGGTATCGGTTTTCTGATAAGATAATCCAAGACTATATAGATTCTCGGCGAATACAAATAATATACATATTCGTATATAACTCGTTTCACTGTGCATATCTTTCTTATGGTAATTACACTATCAACATGTTTGGCGAAATAAAATTTTAGGGAACTTCTTTGATTGAAGACGCTTCAGTGAATGTTTCAAACCCTCGAAATTTTCGCGGCACACCAAGGGCATTCTCGCGGCACACCGGTTGGGAAGCTCTGGCCTAGCAGGTCCCTGTCGCGGTCGTACAGACTCACTAACCTAGCAACGGTGTGATTTTCGGGTCCCTTGCACAGATTAATCTCTCACAAACCCGGCTCCTTTTTTTATCCTTTTTCCATCTTCAGGATTAGTGCTTGCGCGATTGAGTGAGTGAATGTGTGAGTGACTTCAGGTCCCTGCAGTAACAACCCCTAAACTTGTAAGTTAGTATTTTTCATTGACTTTTCACCTCCTTTCTTTTTATCCACTTTTTCCTGTGCCTCAAAGTTTTTAACATTACGGTTAAGGAGTTATATTTCTCATTTAAAATCAATTTCGCCGTAGTCTCCACCTTTATCTATCTACCCTAGTTGAATATATGAGCTCCGAGGAATGGCGTGTTTGGCGATAAAATCCAAACTAAGCGGGTCCATGGGCGTAACTACGACCTTTGGGCCTTCATGCAAGTAAAGGTTTTTTGGGGCCCCACCTATGTAAGAAATCATCATAAAATTATTTTTATGCGATTTTTATCGATTTTTTCGACACATCAATTCTGAAAATAAGTTATAAAATAATTCAATTTATATGATTTTAATTTTAATTGATTTTTTCGTCATTTCAATTATGAAAATTTCTCATCAACGAATCGGTTTACATTTTTCATTATTCTGACTTTTCCATTAAAAAAAGTGATAAATGCTTGAATCTACTTCTGGTCACGGAAGTACGTAGGCACCTATGTATTAATTTTGGAAAAGTTCTTTCATTTGACGACAGTTATTGACAATGTCAAATCTACCATCAAAGCTGCAGGTACTACATTGATATAGATTGATGCCACACTGTTGATCATTATTAAATCCAATGGTTCCTTGGTGTATCTACACTTTTCAATCTAATCTTTCAAAACAGTGTTGATAGAGAGAGAAAGTCATCGAAAATGCGTTTTCAATAAATACCTTATACATTTTTATTAATTTTTGCAAATATTCTTTGATTTCTTATTCATTCAATTCAGTGAGTCTTCTAAGCATTTTTTCGGACCCCTTAAAAAGCATGCGGCCCCTACGCAATACGTGGACCTGCACCTCCCAAGTTACGCAGGTCATTATTATCATCACTATTTTCTTCGATAATGAGCCATAGCACACTTATGGTACTGATCTCTATCTTAGTGGAATATGTGATTATTCAGTCTAGCAGTGTTCACGCCATGACGATTTCAATGAAATTTAAGTTCTGCACGAATTGCCACGTATCTAGTTTCGAGTTTACTCTTTCGTGCATCGATATGCTCCTATTGCAATTTTTATCGCTGAAGTCAAGTGTATTAATCTAAAAAAAATTTGTTATGTTACTTGTTTCATTCATGATTGAGTTTCATAATTGTTAACTATACCGAGAAAAGTATTTCTCTTTTGGCGAGCATTGATGAATCAGTTAAATATTTGGAGCCTTCAACGAAATTGAATTCCACCCAAGTAATTACTCAAACATGTGTATAAGTAATGAAATCTTGTATCAAAAGCAATTATTTTGAAACTAACAAGACAATATTACATCGTAATTTTGTTCAAATTTACTAGTTATAGTATTGAGAATCAGTGCCATGACTAACTTCCAGATCGAGGTTTCAGTCGCTACAGAGGCTCAAAAGCCGGAGACTTCCTTTGCAGATTTTTTCATCGGCCAGAATTAAACGCCAAGCGCATAATACGCTCCTCCAGCCGTTTCCAGCAACCCATGCATTGCGATATGGATACGGCTATCTGGGCGAGCAATCTCAGCCATTTTTGCTCTTGTTGTCATGTGATTTGAAGCAGAACAAAGAACGCTACCGTGCTGCATCGCAGAGGCGTTCAAAAGCTCAAAGCGAAACAAATTGCGCTGGACATGGATAGAAAGGGATTGGTGAAGGGAGGAAGGAGAAGGGGGAAGGCGAGGGAGGAAGGAGAAGGGGGAAGGCGAGGGGGGAAGGCGAGGGGGGAAGGAGAAGGGGGAAGGAGAAGGGGGAAGGAGAAGGGGGAAGGAGAAGGGGGAAGGCGAGGGGGGGAAGGCGAGGGGGGAAGGAGAAGGGGGAAGGAGAAGGGGATGGCGAGGGGGGATGGCGAGGGGGGAAAGCGAAGGGGGGTAGGCGAAGGGGGCGGCGAAGGGGGGGAGGCGAACGGAGGGAGGCGAAGTGGGCGCGGCGACGGGCAGGTCGGTGGCGCAGGGAAAGCGACCGGAAATACTTCGTGATTCGCCTCCAACCCACGCCGGAGACCTCTTCGCCTTCGAAAATAAAATTTGTTTATTCTATATCAGGCTCCAATATAACAACATCCGCCTTATGGAACAATCTGCGAAACCTCGGTATTGGTAAGCCCAAGGATTCTTCCTTACCACCAAACATATCACTAGATTCTCTTAATAAGAGCTTCTTGACTAACCCAACAACAATCGACATATAACGAAAACGCAAAGTCATTAGTAGTCTTACTGTAAAAGCGAACCGGTCTTCCGGCTCTCCACAATTCCACTTTAAATCTGTTTCGCAATTTAACGTACTTTCAGTAATACGCAGAACCAAAACTAAAGCCCAGGGTGCTGATGGTATTCCTATCATGATCATAAACAATTTAATACATCTAATACTCCCAGTGCTCACTAACATTTTCAACCACTCCTTATTACAGGGAAAATTCTCATCGCAATGGAAACGCGCGTTAGTCCGCCCAATCCCGAAAAATCTCTCTCCATAGACAATGATCATCGGCCGATTAGCTTCCTTCCCACTTTAACAAAAGCCTTTGAGCGACTTGCGCATGAACAAGTAACAGATTTTCTCAACGCAAATCATCTACTTGACTCCCATCAATCTGGATTTTGGAAGTCACACAGCACCACCACCGCGCTAATTATAATCACCGATGATATAAGCAGACAATTGGATGACAGAAAACTTACAGGACTAGTGTTGCTTGACTTTAGCAAAGCGTTCGACTCAGTAGACAAAGACATACTCCTAGCAAAACTCCGCTGCATGCGATTCTCTTCACCTGCAATAGATATGTTCTCCTCGTACCTTAGCGATCGTTTCCAAAAAGTCATCTCCAACGACTCTTCGTCTTCATGGATTAATGTTAACCAAGGCATTCCGCAGAGCTAAATTTTAGGTCCCCTATTGTTCTATTTATTAATGATTGTTCTCAATACTTAACTTACTCCAAGCATCATCTGTACGCCAATGATCTCCAAATCTATTTAGACACCAAACCAAATAACTTATCTCCTTCCATTGCCAACATAAATCATGACTTGGCTCAACTCCAAGAATGGAGCTATGACAATCTTCTCATCATAGACCCCTTGAAATCTCAGGTCATTTTAATCGGTTATTCAAAACTACTGGCTTCTATAAACCTTGCGGAATCTGTTTCTCTGTCCTTGAATGGCCCAGTTATTCCCTATTGCATAATTATAAAAAATCTCGGTATTCTAATTAATGAAATGCTTACCTGGAATAATTATGTAATAAAAGTCTTCAAGACAATAAACTCTTCCTTACATACTCTAAGGGCTCTCACTGGCATTCTTCCCTCTTCACTAAAAATACAACTAGTGACCTCTCTAATTCTTCCTCACTTCGACTATTGTTATATTGTATACCAGATTCATCTTGAATCTTAAAAAGTCTGACCACGTCTCAGAATACTTCCGTCGACTCTCCTGGGTAAAACTTGAATCCAGAAGAAACCATCACCTTCTCTCCCTATTATATCAAGTTCTTAATAATAATATCCCTGTTATCTTTCTTCTCAGTTCGTCGCCATTAGTACAGGTCACCATTGCAATACCAGAGGATGCGATAAATTATTAACTCCACTTCATAGAACACAAATTTACAACAAATCCTTTACCGTAACTGCCTGCAAACTCTGGAATTGCCTTCTAACGTAAATAAAAAACTCTCTATCTCTATGCACTAAAAGTGTTTCCCAACCTTTTTCGAGTCGCGACCCCCTTTTATAATTGCCAAGTAACCTGCGACCCCCCGCCACATTTGCATAAAAAGGCATTTTTAATATGGTAAAGAAAACACATTAAAAATAGATTTTTCAGAATATAATTCTATCCTAATATTTAATACGATGGTTGTACTTGCATCTGGGCAAACAGATTCAAAATTCGCGGCTGAGTGTTTGTTAAAGCCAACCTCATGTCATACTTAACATTCAGTCTGTTTCTTGCCTTTGTTTTGATATGAAAAAGCGTTGAAAATCCACTCTCGCAGAGATATGTAGAGGTAAATGGAATTAAAACTCGCAAGGCAAGTAGGGTGACATTGGGATATGACTGATACATAGCACATCAGAACTGAGTCAGCGATTTTTCATAAAACAAATTACGTGCCGAGGAATCGTTCCGCAGATCCAAGAACTCATCCTGTACTTCATCGGGAATGCTGGCTACATTCAGGGAAGCAGAGAATGGGTTTCGTACCAGTGCAGCTTCTTCTTCTGTAAACTCAGGGAAGTACCGCTGAAATTCCTTTTCAAGGGATTCAAGGCGCCCAGTAATCTCCTCTTTCAGATTCTAATCCAGTTCACCTTCAGATTCCTCTACCACACTGCAGAGTTTTTCAAACATGGCAATGTTTCCAAGATTTACTTTCCGACGCCAGTTTTGCAGCATGGATACAAATGCCTGAAGATTGTCTTGAAATTGGATAATGTGTGTTTCCTTTCCCTAAAATTTCAGGTTCAGCTTATTTAGCTGGTCTAAAATGTCTGCTAAGCAAGCAACACTTTTCTTCCAAGCTTCATCATTAAAGTAAGCCACAAGGTCATGTTTCCCTTGCACTTCCAGGAACAACTTGATTTCATCTTTCAACTCAAAGACACGATTGACAACATTTCCTTTCGACAACCAGCGTACAGCAGTGTAGAAAAGACGAACCTCGTGATCAGAATTAATGTCTTTACAGAGTTCTTTAAACAGACGGGTGTTGATGGCTCCAGATTTGATGTAATTCACAATTTTTATCAGAGAATCAAGTACCTCTTGCAGAGGAGCTGGAAGAGTCTTACTGGCAAGAGCATATCGGTGAATCATGCAGTGAATGACCTTTACTTGGTGAGCAAGTTCTTTCACTTTTGTCTGAAAGCCCGACTTTAAACCTAGCATAGCTGGTGCTCCATCTGTAGAAACCCCACAGACGTTTTTTCACTGTAGTCCTCCAGTTTCAAAAAAGGTATTTATCTTCTCCATAATATCTTCACCTTTTGTAGTAGTTTCAAGTGCACTACAAAACAGGAACTCTTCTTTGATGTCATCTGAATGAACATATTTCACGAAGACAAGCAACTGAGAACATGAACTTACGTCCGTTGATTCATCAACTTGAAAAGAAAACAATGGAGAAACTTGGATTTCATTCAAAACCTGCTCTTTCACGTCTACGGACACATTTGAAATGCGCCTCTGAATAGTGTTATTGGACAGAGACATTTGTCGCATCTTTATCTCGCTCGCTTCCCCAAGAATTAACTTCACCATCATCAACATGCAGGGTTTGATGAGCGTTTCTCCAATCGTGTAAGGTTTTTTTTTGTTTTTGCAATTTCCAATGCGACTTCATATGATGCTTGCGCTGCTGCTGTGCTCTGTTGCTGAAAACTTCCTGTAGGATAAAGTCTCTGACGTCTGAGACAAGTTTCATGGCGTCGAAAGAACTCCAAATCCTTTTTAGTATGTTCTGAATGCTTTGTCTCTAAGTGACGTTTGAGTTTTGAAGGTTTCATAGATTCAGCACTGAGAACAACATTGCACAAAACGCATTGTGGCTTCTCTATGCCATTGCTGATCAAGGTGGTAAAGCCAAATTTTAGATAGTCTTCTGAATATTTACCTTTCTTCTCCATGGGTACGGATTTCTGAATATATAAATATAAATTAATTCTTTTTCGAGAAAAAAAATTTCTTTTTGTATTTTTATTATTTATTCGCGTTTCACGAATTTTGTCAATTGTAATATTTTTTTATAAATGTTTAATAATGTTTAGCGTTAGTCACTTGGCTAACTATTTTATTAAAATAATACACCTATACTAATAATATAACAATAAAAATATAAATAAATTGTTTTCCGTCGGGAAACGATAATAGCGATGCAGAAAGCCGACCGACAGCACGGACTGATGACTACCTTCTGACGCTCTTTAGATTTTAGAAAGTGCAAGCAGTAGCTAACCCGCGCTCGACAGCGAGTGGCCAACTAAAGGTGGTTGACTATTGGCGAAGTAAGTTCGCGCCAGTTTGCATTAGCCAGCCCATCGCGGACATTATTGAATTACATCATTGCAAACATGGCGGCGTCAGCAAAACATACTGGGTGATCTTCAACTGCGTTAAGAGAGCAACTCATCTTTATTCGACGGTCCGTATTCGACAGTCTGCTATTCAAACATCGAGACACCGATTAAAAATGAATTTTGATATTGAATTTTGCATCATAGTAAATATTTTTTTCAGTTTACTATTTGTAACATAGAATTTTATTCTAATGATAACACTGCATTTGTATATTTTAGGGTTAGGGAGTCAATCAAGGTCCGCCGCGGCGGAAATTTGAAAAAATATTAAAAGCCCGCCATAGCAAATAATTAAAATAATATAAAATATTTAATATGTATGAACACGGCGGGTCTTTAATATTTTTTAAGTATCCGCCACGGTGGACCTTAAGTCACTTCCTTTCATTTATCAAAAATCAGTGTTACAACCACTAGTAGAATATTGCAGTGTAGCCATATTGAAATAAATAAGTGATGAAAATCTTCGTGGTGAAATTTCCTACAAAAATAATTGCAACTAAAAATAACCGCGGCGACCCACAGGTTGGGATCCCGGGATCTAATACATATATTAAAGAGAATTCTGTCCATTCTGTGTGTTTGCACGGTTTGCACAGTTGCAGCACATTTTTCATTTGCACTTTAAAATCACTTAGAATTGGGATATGAATACGGTACTTGCACCAAACGATGCCTAAAACAACGAATTTTCCAGCCATCGATTTTCGAATACGCGTCGAATCGTTCCACAAATTTGTTATTAACACGAAAATTTTGCTAAATTTTAGGCAACAAAATTTTGTAATCAAGGGCGACGGCATTGTTGCTGATCTAGCAAAATTACGCCTATATCTAAAAGCAATGACATGAACTTTGATATTGTATTTGAAATCAATTGTGTATTTTGAATGCGTTTTAATCATGGCTTAATTTGAACGATAGGTTTGTTTACTGCACTGCCATTTCTAAGGCGTGGAAGAAATGCGAACGAACATACGACCGCTAATATTTTAATTAGCTTTTTGTTTTGTTTGTCTTGACAACGAAATAACTTAGTAAGTAGCTTTTTTAATTCACACTTTTTATATAATCACCATAAATGTACCGGCCATGCGTCAAATATCTTGCTTAGTTATCGAAAAAAGTAAACATAACCATTGTCAATATAGTAATTTGCTTTAAACTGCCCAATAAAATTTGCAAACGAAAAGATATTTTCAATGTACGCGTGAAGTATCTTCCTATTTGAAATGTTGATTTGTCCATCATTACAATGCATTGGCGTCGTTTCTGACTAATTTTACGCTACGTGTTTGTTTTAAATTTCCATGAAACTTTTCACATAAATTTTCAATCAGTTTTTGTTCTTTATGATTTTATTTCATTACAACCTCTTTATGAAATGTCGAAAAATCGGAAAAAATCTAATCTAAACTTCAAATATGAGAGAGGAGAATGGAAGAGAGAAAAGGAGGAAGAATGGGAAGTGCTCTAAATTTAATATTTAATCCACGCATATCTATCATATTGACGGGCTTTTGTACTAGTATCTAGTAACTATAAAATGCTAATCCTCTTGGTCACTTGGTCATTATATCCATAACGCTCAATATCTCAGTTGTTTCTTCAACCAGTTCAATCAAATTTGGTAGGATTGGATTGATCACGTACCAGTCGCGAATGACATAAAAATTTCCGAAAAGGTCCTCTGTTCGACTCCATACGGTGATTTAAATTTCCATAATAAA
Source organism: Tanypteryx hageni (assembly GCA_028673005.1). Classification (NCBI taxonomy): domain Eukaryota; kingdom Metazoa; phylum Arthropoda; class Insecta; order Odonata; family Petaluridae; genus Tanypteryx; species Tanypteryx hageni. The sequence continues at coordinate 11,215,385 of CM054116.1, read as the reverse complement.
ACACGTAAAAATCGATTTTTCGACGTAAAGGCTTTTACTCTTTTGCAAATTAAAATTAGAAATAATTTATCTACGATCTTAGGACCTGAACCGTTTTAAAGAAAAATAAATAACGTTTCTTATTGTCATCGTCAAATTTTGCCTACGATACAAAACCGCCCAATTTCTACGTTTAAATCATATTTATTGGACCGCGTCATTGTTAAATCTCGAGATTGTATTGTCATCTCAACCCTTATACTATATGCATAAGGAAAGCGTGCTTTGAATTTTTTAATAGGTGAGAGAGGAGAGAGAGAGAGTGAGAGAGGAAGAAAGGAGGAGAGAGACAGGGGGAGAGAGAAGGAGTGAGAGAAGAGAGCAGTGTTGCCACTAACAAAAAAATAAATCCGCCAATTCGTTGTGAAAATCCCCAGATTTAGACTAAAATAAGCTAAGGCTCTGTTTCAAAAAAGCAACGAAATAAATAAAGTTTAGAATTAGAATGTATTATTGAATTAAAAATTTTATTCCAACAGAGTATCACAAAAATCACAATCATCATCATTTTCTTTTGGATATGCTTTGCTTGTTCCTATGATTTGTAATACACAGTCAGGTAATTTACAATCATTATAACATGTATTATGACGTCGCAGGCCATATCTCACAAAAAAGTTTCGGTAATTCCCGATATTTGACAGTCCCCCATTGCGATTATCTATAGTAAATTCACTGCAACACGCTTGCATCTACGTTTATACTTGCAGCAGGCGAAGAATTCTACGAAATATACGCACCAAGTATTTTGCGATTGAAATAACGTTATATTTTTATAATTTTCAAGTTGTATCTTATAAATGAGTTTTAAGTTTATTATTGTTACTCAAAATAAATAGTTCTGTCATTAAAAGTTTACCATTGATTTCTACCTATACTTTTGCCGGAATAAGTTTGCATCTGGTATCCGTGTGTTCGCCGAATTCATCGTGGTCCTTGAACATAAGAGGGTCGACTACCGAGGAGATTTCTGCTAGCATCGGCATAAATTGCGTCACGCAGGTAGTACGGAGGAAATGCTTAACTTGGGCGGACCGTGTTTCAAAGGAGGGAATAGGTGAAGAGGCCGACTATTCCTATTAAGTCTCAGATGTCAACTTATTCCGGCACGATTTTCCCTCCGAACTGGCCCAAAAATAGGGGTGCGCGTGGTACACGAGGGCGCACCGTACACGACTAAATACGGTATATGTTGATGGGAAAGAAGGGTACAAAAGGGAAATGAGATCAATTTTTTCGATGTGCTGACTTTCATAAAAACCATATTAACTAGATGTCTATGGGATCGTCGAGACGAATATATCCGGGATTAAAAATGGTGTAATCGTCGAGCGGGGAGCAGTGTCGGCGAGAATTCAGCGGCGAGGTAAGATGATCTGCGAGGGAATGAAAAGAAGCGACTCATTGCGCTTATCATGAGAGCGGTCTCTACGCACCAATACGAGAAGTGTCGGGTTGCAAGAGTAGCCAAGAAGTTTCCTCTTGTGAGTGTGTGAGAAAGGACGGAAGGGTAAATGGATGAGAGGCCGCTAGAGGAGGTAAGATTACATCGTCAAACATTGAGTCACGCGTCAAATATTCCACAGCTATATTTATCGTCGTCCACAAAGGAGGGAGGAGACAATTTTAAAAATATTTCTTCGACATAAATTCCTCCTTTAATTATCAGCTAGCGTAATTTGGGTAATTTGTATTGAAATTCGTACTTATGATGTTATAATGTTAATTACGCAGATTATAATCCTACAGTTATCAAAACGACCGTTTGAATTCTTGATGATTTCCAGTGAGTTTAACTTTTCTGTCCAAATCATATTCCCAGTGCATGTTTCAGTGTTTTAGTCGCGCGTTTTATATAGTAGAATGAGTTTTCTCGGTATTTTTTGCTGTGGTCACTCAAACTTTCTCTAATGATTCACCGTAAAAAGCAAAACGATGGATGGATAATATCGGTATGCGATCGCCCGAAGTTGCGCGAGAGGATCATGAAACAAAAATACAAATAATTATAAAAAGTTTTGTTTAAAGAAAAACTAATGGGATGGGCGAAATTGAATCTTCCAACTAACTACTTCCGTTCTGTATTGAATTTCGGACAGCGCCAATCACAAACCTGCTTCAGCAAGAAGGTTATATCTTCGCTTCCTTTTATTGGGTTCCAGTGTATAAAATATAGTTTCGCGCAGATATGCGGACGCAAAAGGAGATAGGTGATATTGTGACAATTCCGGTTATTCCGATTTTAATTAATCACAAAAAATTGGTAATATATCTACGTTTACAGTTGTCTCACAACAGCGTCTCGCTGCGATTTTAATGTGCCGTCGGTCGGTCTCCCTGACGGGACGCCGCCGTGCCTTCCATCCGAGAGCGAAGCAAAGGGAAGGCAAATACGAGAGCAAAGGATGCGAAGGTCGCATGGAGAAAAGCACTGGTCTTCGTTTGGCGTCAGAAGAAAACGACGGCCACGGAAGATAAAGATAAAGAGGTTTCCTCGCAAGACACAGAGCCAAAGCGACTCTGATAAGCGAGTTGTTACATCTTTTATATTTAGCAAAAGTATTACTGACTATTATTGAAAGTAATTTGGTGTCGATGATAGGACATACGTAGCGTGGATGTAATACGTGCCTTTGCACAGGGTGGCAGTAACTTTGAAATGAATAAAGTGAAAGTCAGTATAACGTATTCAGTTAAACAAGTTAAACACTGAGAGTAAACTAACAACTAAAGAAAGATAAAAATATATCCGCAAAGATGTTTCTTTTAAATTGTATGATATTTACTTAACTTTCACGAAGACCAAATTACTAGAAAACATAGACACGTTAATAAAAAAGTTTATTTAGAAAAAGCAATTAATGTACCTCATGCTGCAGTTCTCTTAACGCTCTTAACAGCTCAACTATTATTGCCTCCTTACAGAATCGTCTATAATGTTCAAATTAGAGCTCTTCAGTCAATTATATGCTACTGTTGATTTTTCTTTTTGGTGCTTGGTTTGGATCATTATTTCTTCGGCAAATGCATATGCTATACAAATCTGTACGTTAATTCGGCATTGGGTATATCATTTAACTAAATCTGATTTACATGTGTATAGGGCAGCGATTTCCAAACTATGCATCTGTGACTTCCTCTTCAAGATATCTAACATTAGATTCATCTCATTGAACATTTAATAAAAATTTAGAATTGTTATTTCACTATTGTGGTTCCTTTAATTCTAGATATTTTATAATAAAACCAATAAAATTGTCATTTGATTTCTACTTTTTTGATTACCAACGCGAATTGAAGTTGGGCTTTTAAAGATTTTTACGACCTGTTTCGCCAGCGTAGCATCATAATCTGATAAAGCCACATTACAAAACCGGTCGTAAAATTAAATACGATTGTCTTAAATATAATAAGGTAATTTATTTTTGAAAATTAACCTTTTTTTGGCCGTTTTGTGAATACCTTTAAATTCGCATTTCTGTCTAAATACTTAAAAATGACCTTTATGTATTTCACATTTTATTTAACTATGAGAATTTAAATATTTTGTACTAATGACTAATGATAATTTCAATTATTTTAACTAATCTCCGCAAAGTTATTAAAATTTTAAAAAATATATTAAACACTACAATTTTTAAAATAACTATTTCCATAAAGCTAAGAATTGGGTACCTGTTAAAATGTACAAGTAAGAAAAAATATGCTTTGCTGGAGCGATTAAAGCGAATGAATATCTATTTATTTTCCAATAAATACGAGACACGATATATTCGCCCGGTAGACGATCAATCACTGCGACATGTTCCCACAACGAATCTCTTTCGCCTCGACCGAGTTCCTTTGGCCGAGCCAATAAACATCCGCACACTGTGAACACGTCAAGCGGAGGGATGAGAGCATGAGATAGGAGGAAGGAGGGAGAGAGAGAGAGATAGGAGGGGAGAGGAGAGAGAGAAAGGAGAAGGGAGAGAGAAGACAAAACGACGGAAAGATCCATGGCGGGGAAAAATGGAGAATGCATTCGCACGTGGTGTAGCATGCTCTGAGAGTTGATGGAATACGGAAACGGGAGAGTCAGAGTTAGATAGAAAGAGGTGTAATCATACTAGTCTCTCGCTGCGTTCAATCGTGATTTTTAGATGGCTTCTCACCTTCTAACATGTCCGAAGCTTTCTTCTCCTCCCTTGGGGAGTGTTTGGCGGGCAGCTAATCCCTTGGAGGTACTCTCTGTGTATTCGCATCTGCAAAGGGCCAACTGACCGGCCTTTCGAGAGTACATAAAAGGAAAACGGGACTAATAGACGATCTATGAAACATTTTACTGCATTATATCCTACCGGCGAAATGGAGGAGCCGCTTATCCAAGGTACACTACTTCGATTACGAGTGCTGGACTAAAAAATATATAAACGCAATCAGCATCACTGTCTACCAAAATGACAGCGAAATCAAGGTTTATTGTATAGTAAGTTTTGTAGTTATGTTCATAAATTATATTTTTATGACAGTTTCTCATTCACACCGAAATTTTACCCTAAAAACAAACTATACACTTTTCAGCACAGTGAGGTTTAGAAATATATATTTTCTACGTTTATAACACCGTAAGTAAACGAATGTATGGATATTTTTCGAGAATTTTATAGCAAAGAAGCGCCATAACTAACGAAAGTAATCAAGAATATATGGACATTAATTATTGCGCATAATTATCTCTCTGAAAATAAATTTTTATTTTCATAATTGTGCATGAGGTTTGTAAAGATGTGCTTACACTTTAAATCTTATTTATATAAATGCCACTTTTATCAAAAGTCCCTGGAGAAACTCGTGACTACTAAATGGGATTTCAATTTCCGTAAGAAATTATCAAACCATTATAAGAGTGTTAGTCGCAGTTACAATTTTTATTCGTTATAGTGACGAGTGAATATATTTTCCGGACGTAGTATTCCTGAAACCTTGAAAAATACGTATACAAAGCGGCATTCGTTGCAACAAAACTCCAAGAGGCGTCTTGTATCTCTTCGAGTCGTAAACCGCAAAAGGGGAAAGAATTTTGAGGAGAGAGGTTGATTGCACTTGACTTCGTCTCCTTTTAAAGGTAGAAGGTCGCTGTGAAATTCCTTGAAACCCTATTGGTCACGTTCTATGGGGAGAAAGTCATTTCGCCTCTCAAGCATTTAACTGTTTCCACACACGATTATGGAACCCCACACGACCTTGCTTCAAACGAAATGGAAACGTAATGCATTCTGCATTAAATAATACTACTTTCGTCATTTATGCACACGTAATTCGATACGGTAGTATGCATTCCTGCTCGTTTGGAGCAATTTAAACCACGAATATCCGTAATAAATCGGGTAAAATTACAGATTTTATGCCATAGGTTACCGTCTTTATTACCCAGCTGCTACTGCTATAGCGTACTTTGGTGAATATGAAATCCTCTTAATCTCAGAAAAATTGACTTCTGCGAAAACACATTATCATCTTCCAAATGGAAAAGAGGAGCGCGAAACTTGCAGAAGCGCAAATGCGTTTCCGATAATTTCAGGAGAGCGTTTTAAGGATTATATTGAATTAAAAGTATTAATAATCGATGAAGAAATCCGAAGGTATAATTTGTTGCGTTCGATTGCTTACATATTTCCATATTTTGCAAAATTCTTAAAACCCCGCATAAACAATAAAGAGAGGGCTTCCTACGTCGCATTGACTTTATTGATATTAGATGAAAATAAATACAGCGCAACCTCTATAATCCGAACCCACGTTAATCCGAACTCCCAGTAGTCCGAACTGTTTCTCAACATATCAGGTGTAAAGTGTCGGTTAAGCGAACCGAGGGTCGGAAAGTGAAATTTGAAGCTTTTATTCTGTGACGAAGTCGGGCGCAGATGATATCCACTACTTATGTCTCTTGCGGCTGAATAGATGAGTCTTTGAAACATTGTTTTAAAAGGAATGAGCGATATCGGCGCGGCCGGCCGTGCAGATATCGGTCATTCCAGTGTGGAGTACAATTTTCCCGTCCATCAACGAGGATCTCCCACAGTCATTTTAGCAAACTGTAAGCACATTAATTGGTGTTTTATTTACAGAAATTTAATGCAGAATTAATTTTTACCTCGTTATTTTACATGAATCCAGTAATCCGAACACGCCCTTGCATTAATTAGTTCGGCTTATAGAGGTTGCACTGTATACGAAAATCAATTTGCTTTTTAATATCATAGCAATTAAAGGAAAAGTTTTCTTTACCCAATAAAAATGTATCGCTTTCATTATCCTGTTGTTTTCAGTTTGACAGCTGATCTATATGACTTCGGTAGCAGTGAACAGTCGAGTATATTAGGTAATGCATTTAAACCATAAGGGTACTTGAAGAGTATAGAAGAGAAAGCACCGCAAATAAGTTTTGCTTATACTATTAGATGGCTGTTAACAGTGGCAATTCACCGATTCTTGCGTTCCCCTAAGCTGAAATGCACATCTGGTTTATTAAACCGTCTTAATGGCTATAGCAGTTGCCTAGATTCCAACTTGGATTCAAGCAGCGAGGTTAAGCAAAATACTTTGGAATCATATGAATAAGTACGCTTTTTACTTTCTCCATACGTAGTGTAGGGGGAAGTATTGTTTTCATGAAAAAATCGACTTCGAGATTTCAACGAAAATACACGTTTTGAGGTCCTCTGAACACGTTTTGACAATTTTCTCGATGATGTCTGTATGTGGGTATGTGATAGCTTTTTTGTGGGTGCTCAAAAACTATTAATCAGGTCAATGCCAAATTTTATATTTAATATCTTTATAAAAGTTAGTCAACCGGAAGTGGGTGTTTGCTCTTGTCACCGAACCGTTATTTTGAAATATTTGCTTTAATATTTGATAAATGTAAAAATGTATCGGAATAAAAGGTGTAGAAAATTTAATTTTCTACAACTTTTACTTGAAACATTTTCCAATATAATGCATTGTTTAAGAGATATCTTATATTTTTTGCTGCCACCACTACGCCACCTATCATTGTTAACAATTGACGCTTAGTTACGTCTTAGTAACGCTCCTTTTTCTTTTCTTAATTGTTGGAGCTTTGTGGTTATATCCAATATCAGAGGGCTATGGTTAGAGTTTATTTCTGTTCTTTGTGAAATCTAAAATTTTCTCGCAGTTTCTTAAAATATTTATTTTTATGTAACCTATTTGAAATTTTTAGAAATATTACAGATAGGGAGAAAGTCATGTCATCAGATTTTTCAACGTTGTTTCAGTGATCTGTATTATTAAAAACTTTGAGATACTGACGAGATTATAAAATCAATTCGATGCTCTCGTTTCGCCAGTAGTTTAGTTTCTCCTTCGATTCACGCAAAAAATTGCGATTCAACTAAGAATTATAGAGCTCGTCTTATGGTTGAAACACATTCAACAATAAGCACTTAAATATTGATAAATTGAAAACGTTCTTATCTCAAGTATCTCGTAACCTTGTTGTGTCAATCAGAGATACCCGAGTTAATTACCTTTTTAAAATAATTTACATTCAAGTGTTTATTCTTAAGCAAATTACCAGTTAACTCTCGATGCGCTATTTTGCTTTCCCACTTTAAAGGGACCAGGACGCAGCGACACGCAGATCTGAATTTTCCTTGTGCGATGCTTCTAAGGTCTCAGCAGTTGACACAGGTTTGGCGTCCACATATAATACAATGCCCCTGTAACGCTTAGTGAAAATAAGTACACGTTTATATCAATTTTCTCAGTTTACTTCCTCGAGATTACATATTCGCTGAATTGTTTCCTTTTTCGCTTTCTTAAAACGACCACGGAGCGCGCAATTGATATCTATAAAATGGGTCATAACGGGCCGACAAAGGTATTCAAAAAGATATCCACTCGACGGAGAAAAAGCAGCCGAAAAATCGTGGCACCTTGGAAACGGCGAGGTCAGTAGATCATCGATCCTTTCTTTCACGTCTCTTCGAACTCGGAGCCGAAGGCGATAAAGCGTCGAGTGAAGCGAAGACCGCGCGACGAAGAGCGTCCCGAGGGCGGATTGCGGCCGCAGGGGAAGAACGGGGAAATATGGAGGATTCTGGGTATATGGGCGAGGGGAGGCGAGGAAGGGGCAGAGGGGCGAAGAAGGGACGAGAAATGGGCAGAGGAGCGAGGAAGGGGCGGAGGGGCGGCCGGCGTGGTCGGTCTGGAAGCGTCGTGCACCACGCCCAGTCTCCTTTCGCCGCCGTTTCCATTCGCCCTTTTTCCCACCTACTTCGCCCTCTCCGAACTCCTCTCGTAAATCGGTCGAACAAAAGAGGAGCGATAACCCACCCCTTTTTATTCTCTTCCTCGCAGGCTGTTTGCGCGCCGCGAAATTTACATTCCTCCAGCGCCGCGAACTCTCCTCTGTATCTTCGTCTCTCCCCCCTCTCCCTCGAAAAGTCGTATAATGCCGCTGTTTCTCCATAGGGGAGGGAGGGGGGAGGGAAGGAGGGAGGGAGTGATGGAGTGAGAGAAGGAGGGAGGGAGGGGGGAGGGAAGGAGGGAGATCTGCCGAAGGAGGAGAGGCAGCGGAGCAGTGTGATGCGTGTCGGTGCTCTTTACACATGCGGGGGCTTGCGGGGGCCGAACGCGGCGGAGGCAGAGAGAACGTGGGTGGAAGTTTATGGTTGGAGGGAGGGGAAAAGCGGACGGGTGAGTGGGAGTAGGTAGGCGGCGTTTGGGTGCGGGCAGTGTTCGTTTGGGACGGCCGCCGAGAGGAAATATTGAGGCACATTAGAGACGGTGGGAGGAAAGATGAGATAGGGCTGGAAATGAAAAAGGGATAGTTGCTCTCCGCTCCGTGCGGCTTCTCCAGGATACGAAGACGCGGCGTGTCGGTTGCCATGGTGATCCGATCGCAACGGAAGGCATGAGTCGTACGGGACGGCGTGTCCTGGATGGAGAGAATAAGAGGATATAACATAGAGAGAAAATTAATTCTTCCGTTGCCCAAAATGTTATCTATAAGAATGACGTGATTTAAATTATTTATTCTTCCCTTATTAGTTTTATTTTTTATGTATACTAATGGCGCTGAAGTAAGAAGTGCCATTGCCCACGTTTACTCATTTTCAGTCTATCTGGAGATGCCGAGATTTGTTAGAATATGACCGAGGATATATCAGACCGAGTAAAAAAGTGGAAATTTCTTGTAAACTTTCCTTACAATGTGCGCCAGGTAATTTTTTTTCTTATTTCCGTTTTATTTTTTTTATGAATTGTTACTATAAATGCTATTTAAATATATGCATTTCTCTGATTATATATTTTTCTAAATATTAAAGAGAACATGCATTAAATTATACAATAGTATGGTATTACACTTAACTCAAAACCGATCATTTTCGTTTCGAGTATATTAATAGTTTGAAGCTTCTAAAACCAAATTAATAGATAAAAAAATACCATTGAATTATTGATATTTTCCATACTTGAAAAATCCACACTACTACGTTTAGGTAGCGGAAATATCTTAAAATATTCGACTAACTTATTCGATTACGCTTTTTTCTCGTTGGAAGTAAAACTTATTTCAAATATATTCTACCACTCTTTTTGGAGAGGCATTTCAGTCCTGCGATAAATTCTAAAATGTTTTTCGCATGAGGAAGATATTTTATTGACGCGAGAAGCGTCTCAATCAGTTTCGGCGCTGTTGGCATACAATCTATCGAAGCGCCTCACGTCTTAATCTCTATCGGCCTCTCTTTTTCTCTCTTTCTCATGCAGCGCGATGCATTACGCATTCCACGGAGGAGTCGAGCGGGGATTCCCGCCCTCTTCCTCACCCCTCTTCATCCCCCCCCTCTCCTCCCCCTCCCCTCCCTCCTCTCCTCCTCCACCTCCCCATCCTTCCTCCTCATCTTCACCCCCTCCCCATTCTCTCCGTCTTCTTCCTTCCCTCCTCCTCTCCTCTCCTCCACCTCACCCTCCCTCCTCCCCTCCCTCCCTCCTCTCCTCCTCCACCTTCCCATCCTTCCTCCTCATCTTCACCCCTTCCCATTCTCTCCGTCTTCTTTCTTCCCTCCTCTCCTCTCCTCCACCTCACCCTCCCTCCCTCCTCCCCTCCCTCCCTCCTCTCCTCCTCCATCTCCCCATCCTTCCTCCTCATCTTCACCCCTTCCCCATTCTCTCCGTCTTCTTTCTTCCCTCCTCCTCTCCTCTCCTCCACCTCACCCTCCCGCCTTCGCCAAGACTTCTTCCCGGACCCGGTCGCTTCCCATACGAAATAAGAGCCATTAATATCCCACGCCCGCCGTCACTCACTTTTTTCGGGCCACGGTTCTCTATTCACCGCCTCTCACGCGATGCTTCTCTCATTCGACGGCTTGAAAGGTGACGTCGAGGTCACCGCTAAGGTGAGTCCTCATTGGCCGATGTCGGTGAAAGGATTTTTAGTGACTGCGTACGAATGGAACGGGAGTGGTATTGGACGCTTTCCCGTCGTTTCCTTTTTTTCGCGCGTCGCTTCGTGATGGATTATGCAAATCGCGAAGGATGCGCTGCGGAGATGAGCGGATTCCGTCCCGCGTCCGACTTTTAAGATCGAGGAGCGACCTATCGAGGAAAAGGAACAATTGCAGTCGCTTCCTTGACTGAACGATTGTGTCCGAAAGACGCTCTCGCCAACGATGAAAGTTGAAGGGAGTCTTCAAGAAAAACAAACGTTTCGACAAGTCTGCAAAGTTTTTTTCGATCGATGTTAACACTAATTCGTTTAATCAATTCTTTATTTATACAGAATGTTTATACATGCTTCTTACCGTCTATGGGACTAAAGTTAGCACTCGTGCAAACTGTCGCTTTGTTCGGTTAAGGGACTCATTTCCACTATATTCGAGTACCTTGATCCAAGTTAAGGTCAGCTCCTTTGCAAGAACGAGGGGAAAATAGAAGTTCAGTAGTGTGGGGAGCATTTCACCGTTATTTTCATCGCTTAAATATTGGAAATTGTGGACATGTGGAACTAGACTGCGATAACCTCGAATCCTTTCGGCGAAAGTGAATCCAGGCGACGAAACCGTTGCCACATAGAACTGTTTGCGCGTCCAACACGAGGCGATCCTGCGGGGGCGGTGGCGAAGAAAGAGAGAAAGGAAAGTGGAGAGAGAAAGAGGGGGAAATAAAGGGAGTAAAGGAGGGTGGAGAGAGAGGGAGAAAGAGGAAGGAAAGAGGGCTGACAGAGAGAGGGAGGGAGGAAAGAGAGGAGGAGGTGGAGAAAGGGAGGGAGGAAAGAGAGGGAGAGAGAAAGGGAGCGAGGAAATACGGCAGAGAGAAAGAGGGAAATATGGGAGAGAGTGAGAGAACGGGAGAGAGAAAAGAGGGGGGAGAGAGAAAGGGAGGGAGAGAGAGAAAGGGAGGAGAGAGAAAGGGAGGAAGGGGGAGAGAGAGATAGATTGATTGGACCCTTTATTAGGCGAGGTTAGGCCCAGTTGGGCCTCTCTTTCACCTAACCTCGTAAAATACAATTTAAGATACATAGTAAATTATACAGGAGACTGGGCGAACAGAGATAAAAATTAACAATACCTAATAACTAACCGAAAATACATAGTGTTTGGTAGAGACAAATTGATACAGGAGATTGGGTAACCAATGAGAAAATAGAAGAAAAATAAAATAATTATAATAATAACAATAAAAATTCTTAAGGCTAATATAGAATACACAGTTTATGGTAAGGAAAGAAGCGATACATGATACTGAGTAAACAAAGTAGAGATAAACAATTTACAATACGTAATAACTAACAGAGAATACACTGAGATACAAATTACTATGAGTAATAATAAAAGTAAACCATATTTGAGTTTAATCATAACTGAGGAATTTATACAATAGTCGCATTTGTTTAAGAATAATTAATAATTTTACATGTAAAACTTCACTTAGAGCTCTACCTCTCCAGGGTTCCTAGGTGTGCAGAAATTGCACTCTTGAGACTGATTTGGATCTGAGGTTAGGATGAAGAATTGAATTCCATAACCTCACCCCAAGTACAGTGAAGGAGTTGGTATAGGCTTCGGATCTGTGGGTAGGGATTACAAGTTTATCGACTGAGCGTGTTGCAAAGTTATGGGTCGTATTCAGAATTTTAAATAGGTTAGCAATATAGTTAGGGGCGGAATGATTTAGCGCTTTGTGGACATGAAAAAGAGTATGGAGTTTGCGTCTTGACTCCAGTGTGAGCCAAGATAATTCCCTGAGAAGAGGAGAGATGTGATCTGATGGTTTGGCGTTGAAGATGAATTTTACTGAATGGTTAAGGCGCGTTGAAGTTTAGTGAGAGAGAGAGGGGGGAGGAGGGGGAGGGAGGGGGAGAGAGGGGAGGGGGGGAGGGGATCCGATGGTCTGGACGGACTGCGCTCAAAGGTCGTCGGCTTTTGTGCCTTATGAGAGTTCCTGTTCCATTTTTTCCGAAACCAGTCCTCTCCGCCACTCGGCCCTGAACGGGAGCGACGCCTCGTAAAAAAAGCGGATGTATTGGACGTGAGAAATGACCGGAATCGATGTATCCAAGCGCAAAGAAAAAAACATTCCGTGTGGAACCTACGGCATATATAATGGAGAGTTGAGTTTGTCGAGAGTGGATATTCGGAGTTTCGCGGTTATGCGGGTCGCGTGTGGGCGGTGGGTGCGAGAGGCGTGCTGGACCACTTGCCGCGCCCCCGCGTCAAGGAGGAGTGCGGGGGTGTAGGATAAGGGAGAGGGATGGGGGAGAGCATTCATTAAGAGAGGGGGCAGTGGGAGGAAGCACTTAGTTTTGCTGGAAGGGGGAAGGAGGATGGAAGGGGGATGGGGAGAGGTGGGAGGGAAGGAGTGGGAATGGAAGGGGGAAGGAGGGGGTGGAAGGGAAGAGACGGGAGGGGAGAAGGAATGAGAATGGGAGGGAGGAGGGGGTGGAAGCGGGAGGGAGTAAGAATTGGAGGGAGAAGGAGGAGGTGGAGGGGGGCCTTTAAGATATAAATGATTTACATTGAGAAATTTGCGCTAAATATTCGATTTTTTTCATCTGCGAATATTTTCAATACCTTTTTCACTTCTCTAAATTACTATACTGCCGAAAGCAAATAAAGGGTTAAAAATAAAATTTACTCTATTAATTTAGTTAAAAAAACTACACGTGTACAAACCCTTGAGACTTCCACAAAAGAGACGAAACATTCATAGTTAGCAAGGTAGCACTGTAGATTCCACCTATTAATATCACTTGTGATTTTCATAGAATCAAATGCGGAATTGAAAAATCAAATTGAATATTAGGATGGTTGCCGCTCATTGCTCTAAGGTAACAATTAAATTGGATTATATGTAATATCATTAAGCAGCGCCTACTCTATTTTGAATATGGAATAGAATGTTAAAAAAGAGCCTTTCATATTTAAATCGATGATAATCCATATATATGTTTCCCATTTTCACTCATTTTCAATCGATATTACTCAAGTTAATTTTTTTATTTTTAATAATACATGCTGCCGCTGTTGCTGAAAACTACTGTTATTATATCATGAAGTTTTTATAACATAACAACTTTGCCAATCCTTTTCGGTAGTTTATAATAAAAAGATCTCTTGGAAAAGATTCGTCGCTTCTATGATTTCATGTCAGCGTGAAAAGACAAAATATGTGGTGATTTTGGAAGAAGACATACGAGGAAAACAAAATTAGCGCGATAATTGCATGGAACACCACGCAAACGTGTGCGCCAGAATATCTACTAAGGAACGCACGAGAGAGTGAAGTTAGCCGGCACGAAGCTCTACCGTTAGTGGGATATTCATAGGTTGTTCGTTGCATCCTATGAGAGTGGCATGTCAAACTGACGGTCCTTTCTTGGCCTTATTGCGGCCCGAAAGCGATTTTTTGTCTCAACTAAATCGTTCAATATTTTATATAAATATTTTGTTTTTGTGAAAAGGAGACAATATCTTCTTACGGTTATTAAGGTATAATACAACGAGGTATCTAAATTATTGTTCTTTAGCTAAACAGACGTACAATCCTCTATAAAAAGTATATTTTTCCAACTCCGGCCCTCATTAAAGAACTTTAAATCCTAATTCATAACATTCATTGCATTAATGCGCCACTGATTCATCAGTGGCCTTCTATAAGAGATTAGCTTCAATAAGCCCATTGATTCGGAATATTAACGAAAAAGTGCGAGAAAAGTGTTACCTTTGTATGGTTAGACCAAAGTTCGAATGCCTAACCATCAAATATATGAAAATCACATTAGAATGGCCAAATATTCGATATGGAAATTTTTAAAACTTCAAAGCAAAGAGTTTCTTCATTATTGAAAAGTTTCATTGGAAATCGCTGATGGAACGCTAAATTGATGCTTCCAGTGTGGTGCAAGTCTGAGGTATTTCAGCTGAGGAGGTTGTAGCATGAACAAAATCCCCAACTTCTATCGTACGACACGATCACACGGATCAAATTTACGAAATAAATTATAGGCCGCAACTATATTGAAGCTAATTTTTTCCTAGGGCCATCTTGGCTCATAAAAACAGAATCGAATCAATACGATACAATCGTATCATTATGGTAAATTGCGCCCAATGCCATTCACCTTTCTGTTGTTTTCAGAGTAATATTTTTATAAATATCTAAAAGCACATTAGTAAAAGTCTTTGGGATGGTAATTTGCGTACTATTTCATTTCAAAGGCATTTTTATTAAGTAATGTTCTATTAGAAAATAATAATTTTATTAAGTCATTTCAAATTAGATGCTAGCCGAAACATTGAATCGTGAGAAGCAACTGTTGTAAATGTTCTGTTCGGAGGGCTAAGTTTCACATGTAACGACAAAGTTATTGCACAGACTGGTTTACGAAGGCATTGCGCTGGGATAATTGGCTGAACAAACTCGGTGGCTGTGCTGAATAATAATACATATACCTATGCCACTATGTACTGTGTTACTTTTATTAAAGACAAGCCATAAATTTGAAAAATTTAGCTGAATTCTGGTTATACTTTCGTATCACGTAATAGTAGCGTTAATAAGAAATTTTGTAAAATGAACAATTATTAAAGAAATAAATTATATAAATGATTAAATTTATTGAATATTAAATTACATAGATTTATTTAGATTTCATGAAACTTTCCTGATAAATATTTAGATCGTTTTCATAAAGAACACAGTAAAACCTATTTTGTTTTCCGCAATATAAAGAAAAGCTCACTGGGTTGATTGCACACGGCGTGTTATTTTCCAGCATGCAACTCATCCGATGTGAAGTGGACAACCTAGATAAAAGCGTCATGCGAAGATTGGAATAATTAATACCGCTAGCGTAGGTTTAGCTGCTTTATTGACTAAGATCTCAACGAGCGAACAGCAAGACATTATTGCTTTTAAAATTTGCATTTGCCATCGGACGGAATGGATACTCGCAGTCTTCCTTGGGGGAATCATCAGAAGCCTCCTTCCCTAGGCCACTTTCTCTCTCTCTCTGCTGCCTTCCCGCGCTCTCCCATAAGAGAGAGGGCTGCGAGGGCGTGATCGTGACTCGATCTCCTCGGTTACAAAGGAGGGTGAAAAGGGGGTTGGCGGAGGAGTGGGTGAGGAGAGAGAGTCGGTGAAAACCCAAGGCCCCTTGCGAGACGGACCGCTGTGCCGTATGCGGTACACAAGGAGAAAATAAAAAAGGATTGAGGGGAGGGGGTTGAGTGCTTCGCTTGCATTTGTCTCGTCCGAGCCGAAAAAGATAGGAGGTGCGGGGGGAGAGCGAGGGAAGAGAAGTTAGATAAGGATGAAATGAGACGAGGAAAGAGAGAGGGAGGAGGAAGAGGAGGGCAAAAAGGGAGGGGAGGGGGAGGAGAGAGAGAGAGAGAGAAAGAGAAAGGTAAGGAGAGAGAGGAGGGCAAAGAGGGAGAGTAGGGGGAGAAGGGCAAAGATGGAGAGGAGAGGGAGGAGAGAGAGTAGGGGAAGGAGAGAGGGAGGGGGTGAGGAGAGAGAGAGGAGGGCAAAGAGGGAGTGGAGGAGGAGGAGAGAGCGGCGTCGTAGGAACGGCAGAGGGAGGTCTTGAGAGTTGGAACTCGGGTTAGCAAGGCGAGAGTTGGCTGGAGATGGACCGCTTTGATGGAGGTGGAGGAAAGAGGGAGAGAATGGAGGGTGGAGGGAATGTCGTATGTTATCGGGTTTAGAATGGAGTCCAGTGGAAAAGAGGGAACGATGCGGAGGTGTGGGTAACTTTGCCTCGGTGGAGGTAAGAGCGGCGGAAGGAGAAAGAGAAACGTTTTCCTCTTTAGTCGCTGTCCCTGGTTCGACACGAAGGATCGACGAACACGACGTGCGTCAGTTACTTACTTTATTTTTTACATTCTCCATACGTAGTTTAGGGGAAGTATGGTTTTCATGAAAAAATCGACTTAGAGATTTCAACGAAAATACACGTTTTGAGGTCCGCTGAAATATCTCAAAATAACTGATGTGAGAACCCACTACCGATTGACCGATTTTTACCAAAAACTAATCAGTTCTTGCGACTTTCATGAAAGTGTTAAACAAAATTTTACGTTGACCTGATTAATAGTTTGAGTTAGAGAATCTACAAAAAGCTATCACGTACAAACATACACACAGACATCGAGAAAATGGTCAAAACGTGTTCAGGGGACCTCAAAACGTATATTTCTGTTGGAATCTCGAAGTCGACTTTTTTCATGAAAACAATACTTTCCCCTATACTACGTATATAGAGAAAGTAAAAATGTACTGGAATAAAAGTTATAGGGAATTTAATTTTCTACAATCATTCCTTGAAACATTTTTCCATATAATGCCTTGTTTAAGAGATATCTTATATTTTTAGCTGCCTCGTCCACGCCACCTACCGACGACTATTGTTAAATATTGACGCTTAGTTACGTCTTAGTAACGCTCCATTGTCTTTTCCTTATTGTTGGAGCTTTGTGGCTATATCCAATATAGAAAGTATATGGTTTGGGTTTATTTCTGTTCTTTGTCAAGTCTAAAATTTTCCCGCAGTTTCTTAAAATATTTATTATTATGTAACCTATTTGTAATTTTTAGATATATTACAGATATGGAAAAAGTCATGCGGTGGACACATTTTTTTCAAAGGATTTGTTCTTTGGTGAGGCTGTAATGCAGGACCAATGTCTTTCAGCTACAATGTCAATATTCTGTAAAATGTTGACAATGTAGATAAGCGGTTTCCTCCATTATTCTCTGAAAAACTTATTGATAATGTAACCTTATCTTATCTTATATATCTATAAAAGTAAGTGTTTATGTATATGTGTGTGTGATTCTATAACTTTGAGAACTGCATAACGTAGAAGCAAGAGAAAGGTATCATTTTAATGGCAGCGCAGAGAAAGGTGGTGTAGTAGGGGTTTTTAAACTGATTTGATTGACCCCTTTAATTTTTTAAAATATTTTCTCTTGTAATTTTTTCCATTTGAATAATACGAAAATGAGTGCAGACAAATTTTAATTTTGGACTTGAAAATTACTAATAACCCTAGTACAAGTTTCCGACTTGAACCTAGGAACGAAGAAATGAATGACGTTTTGTTTTCCTACCGTCGAATTTCAAATACGGACCAAAGATTTCATAAATTACGCTTTCAACAGCAAAATTTCGACATTTTTTAATCGAAAACTGATGGTTTTCATGTATATCCAATTGTTGCCGACTTCTTGAACTAGGAAAACCGGGTATGCGAGTTTGTTATTTTTATCATGGTAACGTTAATAAACAAACTTCTGTCAATAGCATTGTTGGTATTGTGAAATAAATATTAGCGCAAGCTATATGTGAAAGCGACTTTGTAAATGCAAGAGGCATATTTTTAAGGTGTATATTGCGAAAATTGCGGAAAAAGTAGAGAAAAATGTAAAAATAAAAAAAAAACTTCATCAGTAGTGTAAAAACTATACAGTTCAAAACTTAAAACATTTGCCTGCATCAAAATAATTAATATTTTGTTAAGTTGGGTTAACAATTTTAAAAAATCGTTTTTAGTTTTGAAAATTAGCGTTTATTAACGGAAGTCACGTATCAAATTCGCAATATTGGCTCTCAAAAAGTTCATTATCTTTGACAATGAGCCAAAATCACTCCTGGTGTGCATATATATTGCTAGAAATGCAGTCTTGTGTCTGCGATGGGTCTTTGCTTGTGTTGAAATCGCGAGCTGAAATTCTTCGACGGGAAATTCCCCCGGTCCAAACGTATACCCTTAATTATTTAGTCGCATTTTGCCAGTGATGACAACTTGATATAAATTTGC
The DNA here is from genome assembly GCA_028673005.1 of Tanypteryx hageni. Taxonomy (NCBI): domain Eukaryota; kingdom Metazoa; phylum Arthropoda; class Insecta; order Odonata; family Petaluridae; genus Tanypteryx; species Tanypteryx hageni. The sequence continues at coordinate 11,197,011 of CM054116.1, read as the reverse complement.
AAGAAAATGTAATGTATCATCCAAATAAAGCCACCCGGACCTTCATGGAGAAATTCCTGTTTTTCATAGCTTCCCTGGTCACTGTCATATTTTGAAGTTTTTTAAAAAGTATCTTTACTAAATTTCATATATTGTATTAATACAGGACTGTTATGTAATAGAAGGTTGAATGATTAACACTCAAATATAATTTTCTTATCAATATTGAATCAGAGACCCGAACAACGTTGAAATGAGTCAAATAACTTGCAACTTTTTCATACTTAAAGTGTTTCTGTATACTCTGCATTGATTATTTGTTCTTAACCTTAAACCCGAGCAAGGCCGGGTACTTCTGCTAGTAATTTAATAGTTGTGATACTAATAATTGTAAACTACAAGTGCTTGGTCTACCAGATGTATCATAATGCAACACTAAAGGCGCCCAATGAATTGCGAAACATTATCGATTACTTGCACTTGCTATTTCACTTGATTCAGGATGATGTAAGTTTATTCGCTCTGTCATCTATTCCTCCTCCACGACGATAAATGTCCTCCTTCCCATTTCGCTAAAAGCCTCTCTGTGTGACTATCCTTTCTCTCTCCATCTCTTAGCGACTCGCCCTCTCATCCTTCCCTTTCTCACATATCGGTCAACGCATCATTCATTTGCAGACTTCAACGGCCGATGTCTTGCACTCATTTTTACGCCGCATAGTACTTGGTTGTCGCCTCTTGGTCCCTATCCCAGGCCCTAATAAGGAAGCATGAAAGGAGAGAAAGAGAGAGAGAGAGCACCGTCCTACGCCCACATCCTCTCCTTTTAGTTGAAGACCTCACCAAGGGGGGTGCGTGGTGGCGTCGCGAGGCGAGGGCTATGGACGAAGGTGTGGGATTATGCCACGTGACACCTTCGCTTCGGTCACCTTATAGGCATCTCACCCCTCTGTCTTTCTCTCGCCTATCTGTTCTTTCTTTGCCTGTCCCGTTGCCATCTCTTGATCCTTGCCGGCGAAAAACGCTCTTCGCTCCCACGCCACAGGGTATGGGCAGCGTTTGATATGGTAAGGTGAGCACGGGAGAAAAGTCACAGTCACAGCTAAGTTGAGCCTGAGACTGAAACGCCAGCCACGCACGACTGACCTCACCACAGCTGGTCATTACCTGATTACTCATTGCTTTTTATTTGCTTGGGTCCTCAACGTACCGCAACGGGCTAACTTTGCCACCTACAGAGGATTTCGACTAGTTTATGGACGCAAATTTCTGTTGACTTCACTCGATCAGCAATCACGATGTATTTGATGCAATCAGCCTTGCTCCATAGGGAATCTCATGTGTTACTGATGGGAAATTTGCTGTTTAACTTTATTGATTTTCCTGCTAAAAATGTCATAACATTATTAAAGACAAGTCAGAATGATTAGCAATATCCCATGGATATCTTTCTATTATACACCTCGTGCGATATTCGGAAAATAAGCCAATACAAAATGATTTAGCGAAATAAATGATATTTTATCATCATATTACCACAGATATTTTTACTCTTAAATAGACATTTTTTTAAATAAAGGAAAACATAACTTATTGTAAAATTTTGTGGCATAAGAAATTATATTTTTACTAAATAAATCTAGGTATTATTTAAAAGTTTCGTTATCTCCATTGGGATAAATTACTTATAAAAGAATAACAAGTCGTTTATTACATAGATCTCAAAACTGTGACAGTAGTAACTGAAATTGCTTATTTTCAAAAACATGTAATGATTTGTTGAAAAGCTCTGTAGTCGAATAAAATATTTACATTGGATGTCTTGCCTGTGATTACTAATCAAGAAATTTTGTCTTTCATTAGATCTCCATCCATCCGTGGTGGAAGAAACGACTTAGATTCCTTTAATTTTATTGTCTGCTTTAATGCAAATTAAATCTACCTCTTTGATCATGCGTTCCATCCGCGTCACCGGTCAATTAAGGGAATTAATAAAAAAGAAAGATGTTTTGGTTTAGTAAGAAGGGGAGTGGGGTGTAATCCCTCTATTCTCGAACCAGTTACCCAAAATCAATTCACCATCAGCCCAGCCGTGCGAGTTTGTCAATTAGAACGGCCTGACTGTCAGGGCCAGGCACGCTACCTTTGGGTACCCCTTCCTATTTTCGCTTCCTCTTCGCCTCCCTCCCTCTCTCCATCGAACGATTCTCATTTGCATTCAACGTGAAAACAGCGCCCGCTCCCAGAGACGTCGACTTTTCCCCAGAAAACCCTTTTATCCCATCCACGACACTCTTCCATCCAATTTGCCTTGCTCTTATTCGCACACGACACTTTCCCCGTGGAACTCTTCCTAAAATGTTCATTTTTGTATCCTTTGCCTTTATTTTATAGCTCTTTCTTTTGTATTTTCTTTGATATGCACTGTTCAATTTTATCCACTTGGGTTGGGCGCTTGATGAATTCCTCAAAGACGAACTTTTTTAATGTGCGTGCAATATATATTATTCATATTATTTGTTAAAACAGATCGAATGTATGCGTGGTTTAATTAATTAAAGTTCAAAAATTTGTTGTTTATTCATTACCTTTATTTATTAATTTATTTCATTGCCTTTGCCTGTTGTATTGTGGTACGAGGTATTGAGATTGATCAGAATGCAATTGCAGGCAGCTCTTCTAATTCGGTCCATATATCAACATCTAACCCCGCACTTCACCATAGCGGTGGTTGCCAGGAGGTGAAACGCACCAAAATATCCCTGAAAATTACACCACTCGTGTATGTTCGGCCAAGAGGCGCGATCCAATACGAAGAGTCTTTCGACCAAATATCAAGAATAAGATCACAATAAGGAACGCTCGGGATGCGTTGGAAGAAAAAAGCGAACCAATTTGAAGTGGATGTGCTGTTATCTCATTCGGAACGATCTTACGAAAGTCTCATCGAAAGCGTTATTCCGCCACCTATGGCGTCGGCGAAGGCTCTCTTTGATGCGCTCCCATCACATTGGCGAATGATACATTTACGAAACATTCCGGGAATGGCGATTCGTGTCCCCCCTCAAAATCACTCTCACTCTGAACCGCACACCTTCGTTCTTCCTCTCCAACCGTCCATTCCGCGCACACACACACACACACACATATATCCTTCTAACACGTCTTTAATCATACTCTCTCTCCTCAGGTAACGTCCAACCCAGTTTGCCTTCCTCTTTCTAATAGTCTGTATAATCATTCGCTTCTCTCCTACTCTTTGTAGCACTTCATCGTTTTTCATCCTATCTGTCCATTTTATCTTCAGCATTCTCTTCCAAGTCCACATTTCAAAGCTTTCCAAGTATTTGATGTCATTTTTCCTTAGCGTCCGTATTTCTGCACCGTACAAAGTTGTACTCCATTTTATCAACTTCTTGCGGATATCTTCACTTATAATCCCCGTAAGTAGGGGTAAATGGGATAAATGGCTGGCAACAAGTTGTTGGGATAAGGAAGCCCAGTGAGCACTCACCAATAAACCAATAAGATGACTTCAGGTTGGCGAGTTGCTGGGGGTGTCGAAGTGGCACACGTAAAACGTACACAAAAAACACGGAACCTTTCGGGGACGATCCCTTCGTCAGCACAGGAGAGAGACAACTCGTTTTACGTGTCACTTCGACACCACCAGAAACTCGCCAGCCTGAAGTCATCTTATTGGTGAGTGCTCACTGGGCTTCCTTATCCCAGCAACTTGTTGCCATCCATTTATATATATATATATATATATATATATATATATATATATATATATATATTTGAATCGAGGCACCAGCCTATCTTGTTTCAATATTTAAAAAAATAATATTCCTAAAGTTTGGTAAATTTTAGATAAAATTCAGAGGTTGCTACCAAAGTTTGAAACATTAAGTTTTCTTTATTTTAAACAAAATGCAATACAGTACAAAGCATATAAAATTTAAAGTTGGTAATTTTCATGCTACATTATTTCATGATCAACATAACAATACTGACACAGTGGTATATTAATTGTTTGTGGCAAGTGTTCCCTTCGCAAAGTCTGGATATCTCCGATGATTGCTGACAACCTGCAGAAGAAATTGCATTTCCTGTTCACTCTGGGTGTGTAATCGATTGTATTCCTCGATCAGGGAAACTCCGCGTTCTGCCGTATCGTTAATGCAATTGGTGGACCTGATGCACTTTTCTGTGGCAATGTAGTTCTCGTCAGAAGCCCAGAGTTTGGGATCCAATTCTATGAATTTCGACTCAATACCAAGTATGTCGAAAAACCTCAAAGTGTTGGCTGACACTAAATAGTCCAAATTTTTCTCCAAGATGCTATCCAGATCAACAGTCACTCTCTTTGAGTGGTCCTCATTACCATCATTTTGGAGAGCTTGAATCAATTTGGTTTTTGTATCTATTGATACTTTTTTATCAAAGAAAGCAAGGGCAACCAGCTCTTCGCTGAGGTACCACAGATGACGAGCAAGCTTCTTCAGAGTAGCGTTGGCAACTATTGAGTTTGTAGTCTTGTACTGTTGGAGGTTCTTCAACAGCATCAGGTCATTCAAAGGCGCAGCAGTTGGAAGTGGAGCTTGAAACCACGCCTTCAAATAGAATCTCACAACATAAATTGCTATGTTCCTTATCCCAGCTTCCTCTTTTGTATTCAATGGAAACTGTCCTTTGAACATCCACACTTTGGTAGCATAGAAGGCTTTGGCCATCTAACGAGCCTTATGCATTGCACCAGGAGCAAGAAATCTAATTCCACGGGAAGGTTCACTTCCAAGAAAGGTGATATAGATTTCCAGGAGTTCTCTGTAATCATCGCGAGGTTGCTGCTGGTTCAGTTGGTCTGTAGCAAAAGTGATTATTTCGTCTTTAATATCGGCAACAGCACTGGCAGCGAAGTCATCATCAAGTGCAGTTCTGCATTTGGACTTATCCAGTGACAGCCAATGAGCTTGAAATCGCTTGAAGATTAGTATTTCTGGGCTCGCCGATGGACTTACAATGACAGTGAAGACAGCTTCCATTACCAGCTCCAATATGTGGCGCCTGCAGGGAATGTAGAGAAGGTTCTTGTCTAATTTCTGTTCAATCCAAAAACATGAACCATTTTTTCTTCCAGTATTTGACGCAGTAGTGTCAAAACACATTCCTTTCACTTTCTCTGATAGATTCCACAGTTCCAAAGTTTCAACAACAGCCTTGCCCATTTCCAATCCAGTTCCAGCCGCAATTTTTGGAACACCGAGCAGTTGTTCTATTCCATCACCTGTGACTAAAATAGGAAGACTACTTCCTTTCCAGTAAGATCTGGCAGCAGTTTGCCATCCCAATGCACAACTAGCGGAACTGCTGGATTAAATTGAGAGATTATTTGTTTAGCTGTTGCTTCCCTTCGCTGAATGCGACTTACACGAATTGAGGAACGATTTACGATTGTTTATGAAGGTTCTATAACGTTCTGGGCAGTTCTAGATTGTTCCAAAAGACCTGATATGGACTATTACATACCACAAAGAGTGCTCCTGCAAGTGGACTTTCGCAGGATTTCTGAGGGGTACATCTGAATGGTTATATCTATTGCAGTATTGCGTAACATTGACCAATGGGTGCTGCATCACAGTTTTCAATACTAAGTATCTAAAATTCACAATTCAATTCAAATAAGTTTAAAATTTAAACTAATTTAAAAATGAGTGCACTTATGTTTAGCATTATGATATATTGCGATTTTTCAGATCTTGGTAGCGACCCCTATACATTATTCAAAACTAACCTAATTTTACCAAAATTATTTTTTTTTCATAATGGAATAGATTCAAAACGTGCCCCCTCCAGTTTTCCAAAACTTAAAAATAAGGACCACCCTAATATGTATATATATATATATATATATATATATATATATATATATATATATATATATATATATATATATATATATATATATATATATATATATATAAGGCATTAGACAAATTGATACTTTTCCAAATCTGTTGCAATAATTTATTTCTACATCTACATATACGTGCAATTCACCAATTTGGTGGGTGGCAAGGGGTGCGATGCACCGAAGACTACCTAACAATTTTTACTCGCTGATTTGTCTTTCCTGTTATGGTATCGTATTGTTCTCTAAAAGAATGGACCTCTGTAACCCTCCGTCCTACACTCGATGTCAAGGATCTTATCGTCGTGATATATAAATACAGCATTAATATTTTCCTAACGTAATTCAAAAATAAACTCTCAATATTGTTTGGATTTCCTTTTATTTTATTTATTAGAGTTTAGTATAAGTAATGTACGCTCCTCCCTTTGCCCTTAATTTGATATTTCTCAACCTCCTTATCAATCGCCTTCAAAGGAAAGCGCTCACGAAGCCTGCCTGTCTTTCTTTCCTTCGCAATTCTCGATTCCCATCACATCTCCTTCTTCTCTGATGCCTCTCTAACTCACCTTCATTTGCTGCTTTTTCTTTCTCTTCTTTACTGCTGTCCCTTTTGCGTCCTTTTAATTTTTATTGTTTTACGATAATCTCTCTTGCTGTTTAAATCTCTCTTTCACCCGCATATTTTTCTAGATTTATTTAAGTTTTTCTCGCCATTACTTCTGTACGTTGACTTGAGAATCTGTAATTAAATTTTACACATTCGACTACTTTTCCTACATTATTTTTTTATAAATTCCATTGAGTGTAATATCTTTCTTTCCTCCGTAAATGTCTCCCACAAAATTGCTTTCTCCACAAAACTCGCTCCGAACGCTTGTGATGGTACCAATATTCTAGGGCAGTGATGTTGAAACCTTTCTAGTTCGTATGACAAATTTTAGAAATATTCGAACCTTTTTTAAGGCACGCAAAAATAAAATTACTTTAAATATCTTGGCCAACGAAGTTTAATTCATCATTTATCAGATAATACAAATTATAGTGTCACACAATATATCTGTTCTGCTTCGTTATTTCTTTTGGAAGACTTGAGTAATTGGTTTCATTGTCGCTTCAAACATCGAGTTTTACAACGCATAATGCTTGATCATTCTTTTTAATCACACTATACTCCCAATTTTGAAAAGTTCTTCCTCTTCTTTAACCAGAAAATTTTTTCTTTATTTATTCTTCGATTGCGACATTATCCAGATTAATTTATTAAAGCTATGAAAAATGTTTTTCGCACAAACAAAAATCACTAAAATATATACTGGTAAAAGCGCATGTAATGCAATTGTGAGTTCCTCAACACCCAGTAAAATCGTTTTCAAGCATCAGTTAACCACAGTGTACTTGTAAACGAACGTACAATCATACCACACGCTGATTACTGATACAAAATATAAAAATTTATAAAGTGTTGCATTTATCTTTATTACCAATTCGATCCATTTCCTCGAGTTTTTTTGTGACGGAACGGCCACATTTCTCTTGTTTGCACATTGTCGACAGACTGTACAAACAGGGACGGAGTTTTTGGACAGGATAATCCGCGCAGAGCTGTGATTTTTATAATATTAAACACGCAATAAACACATTCCAGAAACTGACTTTCCAAGATCCGGAATTATCCGAAAACCGGCCATTAAAAAAATATTTTATTGAAAAATTCCCCGAGAATTGCGGAAAACAATTAATTTGAACTCTGCGCCTGAATTGTTCCGTGAATTATTGGTTTCAGAATTAAGCTGCTCAGTTTTAGCCGTGATTCGGCTGTGTTTGCTTCGGCATAGCGTTATGCTGTTCATTGTGAAACATTGTGATAAGGTTTCGAAAAAACCTCCAAAAGATCATTTTTTTATCTGCGAGACCGCAATAGAAATAACGCATGACTCATCCCAAATTGCCAATCGACCCTCTCGTTGTAAAGAAATACACGAGATTCAGAACACTTTCCTCTTCTCCATCTCCTTATTCCTCCGCATCATTAAACCATCCTCTTTCTCTCTTCCCTCCATTAACTGTTTTTTTGGGGATCCGTTATTGACACTTGAACCTTTATTCATTATAGATATTTACATATTTAAGTAATAATTTTGAATCGAAGACGAAAAAATATTTGTAACTTGTGAATTTGGCTGGCAAGCTAAGCTATAATAATAATAAAGCTATAATATATTATAAGCTTTTCGTTGCTTTGGATAGCAAAATAGAAAGGTTTGTTTAATTTTATCCCATAAATGTTCCTGTATTACACGTTAAATTAGTGTAATCGTTTGAATTTCATGATTTGATTTTCCATTTAATTTTGTTACCACTTTTTTCTGAAAAATAATCCCTCATGTATTCGTTTTGTTCGTCTGTCCGACCGTCCGTTCAGGCAATATCTCTGGGATACTGCGACTCGGAGAAGCCATATTTTAAGGAATACATGAAGGCTAAATATGGTGAAAATGTGGCGGATATAGGATCAGCTGGTAGAGAGTTGTCGGCGTCTTTTGTTCGACCACCTTTATTTATTTATTTATTTTGGTGCAAAAATAGCACATTGGCCTTTACATTGGATACACCCAAAACAATATATATATATATATATATATATATATATATATATATATATATATATATATATAACAAAATACCTATACATATCAAAATACATATAAAAACAGAAATTAACACACATAAGATGGATGTAATGAGAATTAAAATTGCAGAAACAAGACAGCTTTTCAGAGACATTCGCCACCCGTGGAGGCACGGAGGAGCGAGGACCTACATGAAATATCCAGCGAGGGTGCTACCTTTCGTAAAGTATTAAATGAGGTAGGAATGCGGTAAAAAAGCGACCTTTGGGATATAGATAGCCGGAAAGGCGGAAGATGAAAGAGAGAGCACAAACGAGTGGAACGTGATGGGACACGTAGAGAAAAAAAAGAGCAAATATCAATGGACCTGTAGGGACCATTAACCGCAGTGTGAAGGAAATGGAAATCAAAATATTGCCGCCTGAAATGCAGAGGACGCAGTTTAAGAGCGGCGAGAACGCCTTGTTTACTTAGCGAACGGAAGGCAGGAACACGGTTCCTCGCGATCGCAAGGAAGAAATTCAATGGACGATCAAGACACTTAAGTGTAGTCGAAGATGCTGTGGCCCACACGGGACAGCAGTAGTCCAGGATTGGGAGAAGGAAGGCTGAGAAGAATGATTTAAGTGCTAAAGGATCATTTATCTCCTTAAATCGGTGTAGAAGACTAAGAATAGACATGGCCTTAGATGTGGTTTTATCAATGTGGAGAGAGAAAGAAAATTTTGTATCAAAAATTACACCAAGATCTTTTTGAGAGAAGACCTTCCGGATTGGAGTGTCACTAAGGGAATAGAAAGTAGCGCTAGACTTTTTTCGTAGAGTGAAAGAGAGAAGCGTACATTTATTAGGATTTGGTTTTAATTTCCATATTTGAAACCAGTCGGAAATCTTCGAAAGACAATTTTGTAGACAGGCCCTATCGTATGAATTATTAATTTGATTAAAAACCTTACAGTCGTCAGCATAAAGAAGTACGTTACACTTTTGATCTTTGATAGTATTAACTATGTCATCAATGTAAAGTGTGAAGAGTAGAGGTCCAAGAACACTTCCTTGTGGTACACCTAATGTTACGGAGGAAAGAGATAAATAAAAACAATCTATTACAACTCTTTGCGTGCGGGAGTGTAAGAAACTAGTGATTAGGGAAAGAAAAGATCCATGAATGTTGAAACGATGAAAGAGTTTGTAAAGAAGAAGAACATGATCCACAGTATCGAAAGCCGTTGCTAAATCTATGTAACAAGCATCCAGTTGGGATGATTTTTCAAAAGCTTCAGTAATATTATAATGTAAGACAGATAAATTTGTTAAGCAGGAACTCCCAGGTAAAAATCCATGCTGTTCAGAAGAGACCCCAAAATGCCATGCAGCCCTTCAATTATGTGGATATAAATATACCTAAATATTAACTTATGGTCACGGGAAATTTCTTATTTTACTCATGAAAGACTGGATATTTTAATTCTATTATGTTTTGTCGTTCGAAATTGTTCTTTAAGCGCAAAATTTATTAACATTTTCCAGGCGTCAAAAAGGCTAAATTTCTTAATTGCTGTCCTCTTCAAAGGGAGAGAGCCACGGAAAGATTAATGCAAGGAAGATACACGCCGTGACGCGCAGTAAAGGAAGAATAGGCAACGCCAAAATAATAGGTACAAATGGATTCATGCCTAAATATAGTCTATGAATACTTCTGAAGTGAGTCAAATGATTTTTAAGTAATATGAGAACATTTTTATCTTTTACCATTAACATTGAAAGACTTATCGCAACATAAATCGATCCACTACTTAAATTTGTTTGGTAAACAAGATTTTGTTTATTGTTTACGTTTTGGCTATTGTCTACATGATTTTATTGCTGCTTTAAAGGCTTCAGTGCATCTATCCACGTGAATATTAAGCAAGACGTTAATGCGTAATTATATTAATGGTAAAACTTTACAATACAATACATAAAATAGTAAATGTTAATGTAAACATCGCTTGCGTAATTAAGGAATGGGGAACGTTTGGTGAACTTGGGATACACAAAACAATTGGTAACTAAATTTCAAAATTTATTGTATTGTTTTTATTGTAATAACACAACAAAAGCAATGCATCAATAAAAATAATAAATAATAAAAATCGTTTGCTACTTAAAAGAAAACTCTTTCCCAGGCGAAGCAGGGCGTTTTTGCTAGTATTCAATATTATCAAAGTGATTTTGTATTCATCGGCTCGCAAATTTTATAATTCCAGGAAAATTGTTGCATTGTGTAAATTATAATGCGAATGTGCGTTGTAGAAGTTAGGGGTCATGTAGGAGCCAAAGGTGTATGAAGCGCTGCGTATGAATTAAGATTTTGCCCTCGCTGGGAATATATATGAGATAGGAAGGTAAAAAGAACATAGAAAGAAGGGTGCAGGGGAGTGGACGAGGAGGAGGGGTGCAGGGGAGTGGGCGAGGAGGAGGGGTGCAGGGGAGTGGACGACGAGGGGAGTGCAGGGGAGTGGACGAGGAGGAGGGGTGCAGGGGAGTGGACGAGGAGGAGGGATGCAGGGGAGTGGACGAGGAGGAGGGGTGCAGGGGAGTGGACGAGGAGGAGGGATGCAGGGGAGTGGACGAGGAGGAGGGGTGCAGGGGAGTGGACGAGGAGGAGGGGTGCAGGGGAGTGGACGAGGAGGAGGAGTGCAGGGGAATCGACGAGGAGGGGTGCAGGGGAATCGACGAGGAGGGGTGCAGGGGAGTGGACGAGGAGGAGGAGTGAGCGGATATACCAGAATCTTCTGAGACGATGTGGTTTGTTGCGGAGGTCAGCGTTTTCTCAAACAAATGCACATTTTAAAAAAGAAAGCGCATCATCTGGAAAGTAAAACTTAGGAAAATTGTTGGTTGCGATAAGATCAAGTGAAATGGATAATCTGAGGCGCTCCCTCTTTTTCCCTTCAGTCTTTTTTGTCCGGGTTATGTACTGCGTTTGAAATTATATCTGACCATGAGATAAATATCACAGTTGAGGGTTTTGCGCCCTTTTGAAGCATTATATTAGTCACGTGTATACGTTCGTATGTACGCGCACGCAATCGTTACTTCACCAAAGATTTTCTTCGGCGTGACTAGAATGTGAGGAAAGGAGGAGTGATTAGTGGAGGAAGGGAGAGAGTGGGACGTCCCGTTGCAGATATGGGTCAGCTCCAACTAAATATGTATTATTCAGGATTTTCATTATTTTTTAAAATTGATAAATAAAAATGAAATGTATTAACGCGTTAAGTACAAAAATAAAATTTTGTGCGACATTAATTAATAATTGCACCCACTTTCGTGACATTTAAATGTACTTGTGCTGAATGTCGAATGAATGTAAGATTTATTACCCATATTTTATTATTATGCTTATTATACCTTGATCTGATTTTTTATGTATAAAGTTTTCCATTGTTGTCATTAAAATGAAAATAATCCTGAAAAGTCAAAGGAAATTTGTTTAAATAAAGTAAAACATCAGTTTACCGCTATTCCTAGTGAATATCATTTTTTTCATACAGATTTTTTGTAACAGCTTTAAATTTCGGAGAGTATTATATCATTAATAGATGCTTTAATGGAATAGGACATTTATTTCTTAATCCAAAATGATGCATTTTTCCTGCGGTAATAAACCTATTGGAAATGTTCAGAAGATAACAGATTTAGATGTTTTTTGATACTTTAGTTTAGTTAGTTACTTAAATTAAAAGTCCGATTCATCAAAGAGAAAGCGGGAGCATATTTGCTAGGAGGTGAAACCATGGCATCGAACCGGAAACCGAAAAAACCGTTATTTTAGCTGGAGTGAAACCGAACCCGAACCGAAAAAATATATTTTTCTGAACCCGAGCCGAAACCGAAAACCTTTATTTATTTCGTTCCATTTTTTCGGTTAGCATAAACAGTGGGAGTGAAAGAAGGGTTTTTTCTTTTGATTTAATGTCTTTTTTGAAAGCCCCACTTTTAACACCGAATAAGGCAAAGACTAATGGTTTTCTTGAGAATATATGCTCCCAAACCTTTGGAGAGATGCATCTTTATGATAATATCTATTGGTTCAATGGTGGGATTTTCCATGGACATCTCAATACATAGAAAGAGGGTAAAGGAAATGTCCTACTGAGGTTTCTCAGAACTCTGTTAATCCCGCTTAAACTTTCATCCGTTCTCCATATGCACTGAACCCTTATATTTTGGCAGTCTTTCTCTAAAACTTATCCAGGAAGGTTCGCTCCGCAGTGCTTTGAGATATTCTTACTTCTGCTATCTTTTGTTACAGGTTGGAAAATTTCTATTTATATAGTGCATCTTAAACAAAATATGCGCACAGATTAGCATTCGTTGCTTAAAACTAATGAGGGATTAAGGATTAATGCGAATTTGTTATTTTTATTAAAGTTTTTTTCCGACTGCAAAAACGCACATTAGAAAATTATTTTAAAATATCTATGATACTGGCGCGATATTTACATGACCATAAAGATAAAAGATTGTAGATTCATTTTCTTATTATTGAATTTTATTTCTCAATTTCTTCAATGATTCACGGTTTTATTAATTTTATCATTTCAGGTCCTTGATAACCGATATAGTTGGATTCTATTGTTGTCATCATTCTCCTGCTTAATATGCATACATTTGAAAAACTAACTACTTTTCCTAATCGTCTTTGATGAATCTCCCCGAGATGTGATGGAGGACGGAATAATTAGGGAGAGGGAGGGGAGTGCAATTGGGAATAGGGATAAAGCAGAATGAGAAAGAGAATATATTATGCTATTCAATTATAGGCTCGGAAATAATAAATGCAGTTGTTGTATTTCAAATTCATTAAATTTCTCCTTCTTGGAAACGTTTTACGTTTTGAATTTCAGTGAACAATTTCTATATTTTGTACATAATATCGCAACAACTCGTCCAAAATTACGGCCACGGGAGTCAATTTTAATATTGTATTTATCTATATGTGTGCATTTAATTCCTTACATAAATATACATATACCGATTCTAATCATCCCTTCTCACTCAGTGTTTCCTCAATCACTCGTCCCCTTATCTCTTTCTCTTCACTCCCTTTCCTCTTAAGTCTCTCCCTACTGCTCTTCCTTACTATCTCTTTCCCGTCGTTATTCCTATCAGTCACTTATATCCGTTCCTTCCTATAAATCAATACCAAATTGGAGGACATTTTTTAAATTGGATCGAATTTTAGTTGCCTGGAGTAAATGTTACTATGTGTACATATTTGTCATCTTCAGAAAATTTATGTAATTATATATTGTATGGTATTTGTAATGTTAACATCTAAATTATTTTATTTAAACAATAGTTAAGTAGCTCTTCTTTGAACAACTGTCTATGAATTACATTCTACATTCCAATATGAATTAATATTATAGTACCTGTTCAATTACGTGCATAACTACTGTTGGAGTAAACTAACTATGTTAATAAGAGAGTTTTATATTGAAATCTGGAATATTGGAATTGTAAAATAAAAGAAATGTTTCTTCTGAAGGAATAAAAACGATTTTACATCAAATTAAAGACAAGAAAATAAAAATTATTTTAACAGATTTTATAGGCGCTAAAAATAAAATTTAAATTTCTATAGATCAATATTAGACGGAGTCGTTTACAAATTGAATAACGAAAAATGTTAGAAGGTCATGCAAGGTTTTACTGTTCGCTACATGATGGAAGGGGGTGATTTCGCCTTGTTACGTGCGGATATCTATTTTTGTGATCTTGACTTACGATAGTGAAGACGTATTTGGCATAAATAAAAAATAACATTAATTAATAAGGGTTATTTTCGAATTCTCTTGAAAATTTCCCCAAAAACTTCAATCGGAGCGAAAAAACCGGTTCGAAACGGTTCAATGGTGGTTGCTGGAGCGAAACCGGAACCGAATCGACATTTTTTGTTTTGTGTGGACCGGAACGAAAACCGATGCCCTGGGAGAAACTCAAATGACACGCCTGATTATATGTCTTTTGAATTTTCATTTGCGGTTTCCATTTATTCCGCCTCGTCGAAAGAATTATGCATCTAAAAGTTTTCATTGCGTTAAAAAGATACTATTAAATCCCATTACGAGGCAAGTTCTGCAAGTGGCGAAAGGGAAAACAGATTCGATTTCCATCTGATTTGGTAATGAGCCATCTGCCTATTTAATACCTCCGCCTCATTCCACAATTGCGCATGCGCGCAGCTCCCTGAGACTGGAAACTATTTCTCCTCAACGAATTACTCTTGCTCGAAAAATATCGTATGCCTCGTTTTTCTCCACCATTTTACATTTGAAGGCAATCGGATCTGATAAGGATATTCGTGATCGTATTTCTCGTTAAATATCTTACATAAAGTCACGAATGCACTGTAACTACTTACCTTTCGAGGATATCATTTCATTAACCCAGGCCATATCGCCAATCAAAGGACATTTCCTATAAGCTGACTCAATCTACCCGAGCTAGAGCCTTTTCTGTTAATTGGCGTTGAAAGCAGTTATTTTAAGTACTTAACAGTGTGACAGAATTATTATATACGAAGCTCCCTTATTCGCTGTAAATTTCTTGATAAGACATTTCATTGCTACATATAATTATTGAGCATTAAATATGTCAGGTTTTTATACAGCTATTTTACAACAGGCGACAAATTTTATTCTGGTCTTGACAAATATTAATTGCGTGAAAGGGTAACAATACCATAGTAGCAATTTGGTAGCCAACAAACAATAAATCTGAACTAATAGGAAAGTTTTTTCGTCCAGAAGCGGCAAAAAATTGAGCAAGAAAATCCATCGGCGGCAGCAAAAAACTTCAGGTCCAAAACATCTGTTGACACGATTCATAATCCGCCTTTCGCGGCGAAGTTGGACCTAAGGTCGGTCTCCGCTCATAAGACACCGTCCGGCAAATAGGAGTCACTGCTGCAGAACAAATTCACGTACGAAATGAAAGCCTCCCTCGGCCGAATAAATCGATTTGAAAAAGTCACTTCTCGAAACGAACATAATTCCATTCGCGACCATCCTTCTATTCTACACTATGCTATATCTCCCTCCTCTCTACTCCCTCACCTCTTTTCTATCTCTCTCTCTCAAGGGAGACCGACAGGCTTCTCTACCGCACGTGAAGATCCGTGGGGCATCTCTCATTCTCACCTGATGCTCTCTCCCTCTACTTCGCCTCCCGTTCTTCGCTCCCTTCCTCTCGCCTCCCTCCTCTCCACCACCCTCCTCTCCACCTCCCTGCTCTCCCACTCCCTCCGCTCCCCCTCCCTCCTCTCCACCTCCCTCTCCCCCCTACTCTCCACCTCCCTCCTCAGCAACTCCCTCCTCTCCACCTCCCTCCTCTACATATCCCTCCTCTCCACCTCCCTCCTCTCCACCTCCCTCTCCCCCCTACTCTCCACCTCCCTCCTCAGCAACTCCCTCCTCTCCACCTCCCTCCTCTACATATCCCTCCTCTCCACCTCCCTCCTCTCCACCTCCCTCCACTCCACTACCCACCTCTCCACCTCCCTCTCCCCCCTACTCTCAACCTCCCTCCTCACCAACTCCCTCCTCTCCAACTCCCTCCTCTCCAACTCCCTCCACTCCACCTCCCACCTCTCCACCTCCCACCTCCCACCTCTCCACCTCCCTCGTCTCCACCTCCCTCCTTTCCACCTCCCCTCTCCACCTTCCTATTCTTGACCTCCTTTATCCCCACCTCTCTCCTCCTAACCTCCCTCCTCTCCACCTCCATCCTCCCCACCTCCCTCCTCTCCACCTCCATCCTGTCAAATTCCTCCATATCTACCCTCATTCCCTTCCTCGCTCTCCTCCGCCCATTAATCTACTGGGTTTCACTCTTCCACATACCGAAGCTCTTTCTCTCTCTCCCCCTAAAAAATATAAGGTATCTTTTAAACAATGTATTATATGGAAAAAGTTTCAAACAAAGGTTGTAGAAAATTAAATTTCCTACAACATTTATTCTGATACATTTTTACATTTATCAAATATTAAAGCAAATATATCAAAATTACGGGTGACAAGATTAAACATCCACTTCCGCTTTACCAATTTTTACCAAAAACTAATCAGTTCTTCCGACTTTTATAAAAATGTTAATTATAAAACTTCGCGATGACCCGATTAATAGTTTTTTAGTTAAAGCACCCACAATAACCTATCACACACACACACACCTATCTCAGCTAGAAAATAGTCGAAACGTGTTCAAAGGACCTCAAAACGTGTATTTCCGTTGAAATCTCGTAGTCGATTTTTTTCATGAATAAAATACTTTCCCCTATACTACGTATATGGAGAAAGTAATAATATATTTTTCAACAATTAACTATGCATACGAATAATTATTTTTTAAATCTGATGTGGCCACCACATGACTTTCTCCATATCTGTAATATTTCTAAAAATTCCAAATAGGGTACATAATAATAAATATTTTAAGAAATCGAGAAAATTTCAGACTTTACAAAGAACAGAAATAAACTCAAACCATATCCTTCTGATATTGGATATAGCCACAAAGCTCCAACAATTAAGAAAAGAAAAAGGAGCGTTACTAAGACGAAAGTAAGCGTAAATTGTTACAATAATCGTCGGTAGGTGGCGTGGTGGTGGCAGCTAATAATATAAGATATCTCTTTAACAATGCATTATATGGATAAATGTTTCAAACAAAGATTGTCGAAAATTAAATTTCCTACAAATTTTTTTCAGATACATTTATCAAATATTAAAGCAAATATATCAAAATAACGAATCAGTGACAAGAGTAAACACCCACTTTCGGTTGACCGATTTTTCCCAAAAATTAATAAGTTCTTCTGACTTTTATAAAAATGTTAAATATAAAATTTCGCGATGACCCGATTAATAGTTAAGAGCACCCACAAAAAGCTATCACGTACACATACACACGCACACTCATCATCGAGAAAATGGTCAAAACGTGTTCAGGAGACCTCAAAACGTGCATTTCCGTTGAAATCTTGAACTCGATTTTTTTCATGAATAAAATACTTCCCCGTATATGGAGAAAGTAAAAATGCATTTTTTCAGCCATTAAGTTGTACAAATCAAAGAACGAGATGATTTCAATTGCCCGTAGCTCTGTAACAAAGGAGAATCGGACCCATATTTACATGACATTTTTTACCCAAAATCACTTAAGGAATAAGATCCAGAAGTTATGACATAAAGTCGCCGGACACCCTGTATAAACATACAAAAAAATATAACCGTCTTCCGAAAAATATTACAATTTCAATGTTGCATCTCAGCATTAATTAATTTTTTCGAATGAATCATCGCAACAAATTAGTGCTTCTATAATTGATTAGATTTGAAATGAATTGCTATTACAACGTCTTGAAATGAATTCACATTATTTTTTCCACATATTTGCATTTTTAGTATATCAGTCATGCTTAAGTCTATAGGATCTATTTGCTGTCATCTAAATGCGCGTTTGGCTAGAAGATGGGGTCTATTATATTTTATGAATTACCAATGAACACTATTGTAGTGTACGATGGGATATTTCTCCGAGTTCATGAAAAGTTGATCGCTGAAAAGATTTTGGATCAGAATTAACTCGATCGGAAGTTTAATTATTACTGAAAGTTCAATTCCATATTTGTATATTGAAATGTCGGCATAAACACAACGCACGCTCTACACGTTCTTAAATCTCATAAATTAATAAAATTCATGTACGATAAGAAAGAATGTCTTTATAAATTATCAATCTTAGCCTACTGCATAACCATTTCATTTCAAATTAGCACAGTTTTTAAATTATCAGAAGACGTACTGTGATTCGACTTTTCTTGGTAGATCAAAAATGTTGTTGGCAAAAATCGGCTATTCCTCCAGCTGGAAAGAACGCGTATTCATATTTACTATTCTGTTTTCTTGAAACGTGTTTAATGCCTTATCACTGTGCGAACTACCCCCTTGCCATTTTTCAGTGTTTATTCCTCTTTCTCTAATCGAGACTCATTTAGATCGGGAGCCGCTTAATACACTCAACTGCGGCAACGAATACCTTTGAAGAGAGTGCTTCCTTGCATACCGTGGACTCTCCTTGTCAGACACGCTGGGCGCAAGCAGCGGTTGGTAACAAAGGAGGCGGTGCCGCCCCAAAGAATGCGGCCTCCCTCTTTGCCTCTCTGTTTGAATAGGCGTGCACGGGGAGTGCATCCATCCTCCACTCGGCGGCCGATACCACAGCCGGAGCTAGGGATGCGATGGATGCTCTGCTTTGCAAGTGGCTAAGGAGGGAGAGAGGAGAGAGTGGAGAGAGAGAGGAGAGAGTGGAGAGAGAGGAGAGAGAGTGGAGAGAGAAGGGGAGGGAGAGGAGGGAGGGAGAGGAGGAAGGGAGAGGAGGGAGGGAGAGGAGGGAGGGAATGGGGAGGGAGTAAGGGGAAGGGAGAGGAGGGAGGAAGAGAGAGGAAGGAGACAGGAGGGAGGGTTAGATAAAGCGAGGAGGGAGGAGAGGGAAGGAGAATGTGTAGGAAAAGGAGGAAAAGGGGGGTCTGTCCGAGAGGGATGAGATGGCAGGAAAGAAGATAGGGAAAAGGGGATGCAGGGTCTGGAGCCGCTGTGATGGATGCTTGCGGGAAGTGGAGGCGACATTTCGTGGCTCTTTGCGTACATTCGATCTGACGTAAACGTTATGACGGAGGAGCAGCGCCAGAGAAAAGCTTCGGATTATTACTTTTTTGTTCGCCTCGTCCCTCCTCTCAGAATGACACACGCGGCGAATATTATTCACGGCAAACGCACACGTTGCTTACGGGCTCTTTTCTTTATTTTCGAGGGTGGATCCAATGTATAAACTTGGATTATGACGTCCAACCAGGTGAGGTGTTGACGCGAGATATTTTGCTCAACTGTAGTGAAAAAACTAATTAATGTCGGGCTGTCTTGTTCGCCTATTGCGCTACTCGAAGATTAGCGTAGCCTAACCAGCTAGATTTTAATATAACAATTCGAAAGTGCCCTTACGTCCGTTCGAGACGCTTTTTAATCACTCACAGTTATAATTTACTGATGACATTTTGCCCTTGCATCGTAAAATATAATACCGAAAAAATCTAAAATCTCATAAACGAGTCCCAGGGTCTATTGCAGTAGCCTTTCTTTTTCCAACTGATTATCATTTGAGCTAGTGTAGGATATTTTTAATGCACTTTAGAATAGGTTCGACTCGAGATACAAATATGATCATATTCACGAGAAATAGAAAGTTGATCCGTTCCGTATTAGCCAAATTGCAGTTTTTCACAATAAATTTTAACGATCATGACAACTAGTTTTGTCTCCAATTTTTCTAATTCAATGCTTTTATACGGGAAACACTTATCGTAATTCGGGTTTTCAATTGCTGTCCACAGTTTCGTTTTTGTTTAGTTTAGAATGCTACTTATCTGTTATTGATTTTATATTCAACTTTATTTTTGTGTTGTATTAGGTTGTCCAAAGCAAAATATTAGGCAAATTATACGTGTAACTTTATTCAATGTTAAAAATCATCAATAATAATATGCTATAATTTACATTTATTCTATAATAACGTATTTACTTGCTTGCGCGTATCTTGGCGTTTTTTTTGTTTGCCATTAGGGGGCTAAAAGGGCCAGGTTATCACTGCCCTCTAGAACCTCACCTAGGGTTATGACTAATACCCGGTGAAGGTCATTAGCTGGGCGGTCAGTCAGCTGTTGGACTCGCTAGTGCAAGTTAATATCTTGAAGCAATCGGTCAGAGAAGACGACACGCTTGCTATTCGCCTCCATTCCCTTCCAGCTACTAGCAACTTAAGGTAAGCCCTTTAGTTCTTTGGTGGCCCAAATTGTAATTTATCAATACAACCCACTTCATTTATCAACCATACTTATTTACGTTGCTATTTTAAATTGATGTTTAGCAAAGGTAAACTCTTTTAATTTTAATTAATTCTTCATTCACGCACTCCCGCAATTTTTGACGGTCAATTACATTATTTTCTATTAAATAAAGAACAAACATCCTTTGTCAAATTGGCAATCATTATTACAGTCGCACGTTCAACTAAAGTTGCATTATTATGAGAGACAATATTTAAAAATTCTAAAAAATTTCAAATCGGTGCTTATTAGTGGCAATTAATTTAATATTTATAATTTTAAATAACAATTCAACTATTTTATTAATCTATGACGCTGAAGACATTTGAAATGAGAATCGATAGGATAATTTCTTTTCGCTCCATTGGTTTATCAGCATACAAGATGATGGCCGCGAAATATTCGTTGAATCCGTCGTTTTTTGGAGGTTTGATACGCGTTGCTTTTCTCTCGATCAAGGCGTTACTTCTCTTTTTTCCACGTACTTGAATCCCTCCCGTGTCTTTCAGCAATGGGAACCAGCCTCTTTTCCTTCAAACCAAAACCAGCCCTGTTAACCCTCGCCTAAGCCATCCCTTCCACCTTCCAAATCAGAGGAAACCACGTTCCTTCGCCCTCATTTGTCTCACGATTCCAAATTAATACATACCACCTCTTCTTCCTCGTAGCACTCTCCTTCCTACCCCTACCTCTCTTCCTCCTATTACCTCTCCTCCTCCCCCTCCATCTTCCTACCCCTACCTCTCTTTCTCCTACCCCTCTCTTCTTCCCCCTACCTCTCCTCCTCCCCCTCCATCTTCCTCCCCCTACCTCTCTTTCTCCTACCCCTCTCTCCTTCCCCCTACCTCTCCTCCTCCCCCTCCATCTTCCTACCCCTACCTCTCTTTATCCTACCCCTCTCTTCCTCCCCATACCTCTCTCCCTCAGATCTCCCCGTAAAACCTCCGAAACCCATCCTGCGCTCTCCCCCTTCGGCACCACGAAGGTGGCCAATCAATCACACGAAAAGCCACCCCAATACACTACATCCCCGTTTGAACTCCTTCCCTTCCTCCACCGCTACCCTGCGTTCATCTCATAGATCCTTTCCTCCCTCTCTCCATCTGCTTCTCCCAACCGCACCCTCCTCTCAACCCGCACCCTCCTCTCAACCCGCACCCTCCTCTCAACCCGTACCCTCCTCTCAACCCGCACCCTCCTCTCACCCCACCCAACGGTAATTCCCCGCTAACCCTTGGTCACGTCCCTCGACCCTATGACTACTGCTCCCGCTTCTCCGCACTTATCCACTGCGCTATGATTTGAAAACTCTCACCACGGCAATGCCGCAAGGCCATTTCTCTCTTCCTGTCATTCTCCATCTCTAATTCTCTCACTCACTCCCAATTTCTCATAACGGCCACAACTGCACGAATTTAAATCTTAAAAGGAAAGGCTTTAGCGTATACTTTTCCAAAACTTCTATTTTGATTTTAAAAAAGTTGCGCTCTAAAGATTTCGAATTATGACCTTGTCCGCTCTATGCTGTTATAATCGTACTGTTACGACATGCCTACGCACACTTGCATTAAATAATGACATAATAGCAATGGGTCGTATAAATTATCGAATGCAAGTTTTAAAATACTGTGGAGTTTCGACAAGTGTTAAGTACATAAGGGTAGGTTTTTGGAATCCTTAAAATCCCGAGGATGTAATTTTATTAGCAGAAATTCGATATAGTGATTAAATATTACACGCTTAACGCGTCTTCCTAATATCACTTTCGTATATGGTTAAAAATAGCAGAAACATGGGCATATGTTGGTTAATTATTCTATCTCTACGAAATTAAAACGATAATTTTAAAGATAAAATAATAAGTAATGCATAATTCCTTCCGATAAAAATATTTTTTGCTTTATTAACATCTCAAAACTTGATTTCGAAAAGTGCGCGCTATAGAAACGAACTTATCGTACGACGAGAACTTCTATCGATAAACTCTATTCGTATATACTTGAAAATTCCCCATAGAAAATCTTTATTTCTCGGCTATTCACTTCCAGGAAACAATGTAAAACGAATAAAATAACTCACCACGGTTTATACTGCGATGATTCGTAGGCAGAGTTAAATACGCCTCCCATGCACGCCGATGTATGGCCGACTAGAGTTGGCGCGTATCTCCAGTAGTTCTTTAGCCATCGAAGCGGGGGAAATAGACGGCGGTCGAGGATGGCATAGCCAATCTCTCATCTTCATTCGACATCCGAAATTAGTGGTCTATGCACTTAGTCAGGGGTGGGAAAACTACGGCCCGCGGGCAACACGTGACCCGCGATACTATAATGAAAGCGAACCGTAAAATAAAATATAGATAATTTCACATTTGTTGCTTAAAATTATCGCCGGGAAACCTTTTCTAGTGATGTTATGGGGATAGCATGTTATTTATTATTGATTTTCACTAACAGGATCCCTCGCATTATCTCAAATAACTTCCTTTGTGAAGCCCGTGGAATCATTTTCATCTGTTGTTCGGCCTAAGAATATGCAACTGTTAATGCGTCCTGCCACGTAAAAAGTTTGCCAAACCCTGCATTACGTAGACGCCAATATTTGCGGCCGCAGCGGAGGGCAAAAATACTGGATTAAGAGATCGCGACCACTTGTCAGTAGCCGTTTGTAACACTATTCCTATCTCGAAGAGCAACTAGAGGAGAGGTGTGCCGCGGGATATTCGGGGAAAGTAGAGTGAAAGCAAACGAATTGGGACGACCGCGAGAGAATAGAGGAACGGTGAGTGGGCGCGACGTCTTGGTTCGTTGTTCTTAAACTTCTTCTGTTCCATCGGAATTCGAATGAATATTAAAGAGGAGGTGGACGTGATAGGCAAATGAAGGGAGAAGTGGAAGGGGGAAGCGGGGTGAATAATGGAAGGGAATGGAGGAAAGTAATGGATAATGGATGCGAGAGAGAGTGGTACAGGGGAGCGATGAAAAGAGGAACGCTAATTGAAGGAAAATAGAGAATTTTGGAACGACTGTGGAAGAGGGTCGCAGGAATAGAGGGTATAGAGGAAGGGGGGAGATGAGGAAGGAGGGAGAAGAGGAAGGAGGGAGAAGAGGAAGGAGGAGAAGAGGAAGGAGGAGAAGTGGAAGGAGGGAGAAGAGGAAGGAGGAGAAGATGATGGAGGGAGAAGTGGAAGGAGGAGAAGAGGAAGGAGAGAGAGGAGGAAGGAGGAGAAGAGGAAGGATGGAGAAGAGGACGGAGGGAGAAGAGGAAGGAGGAGAAGACGAAGGAGAAGATGATGGAGGGAGAAGTGGAAGGAGGAGAAGAGGAAGGAGGGAGAAGAGTAAGGAGGAGAAGAGGAAGGAGGAGAAGTGGAAGGAGGGAGAAGAGGAAGGAGGAGAAGATGATGGAGGGAGAAGTGGAAGGAGGAGAAGAGGAAGGAGAGAGAGGAGGAAGGAGGAGAAGAGGAAGGATGGAGAAGAGGACGGAGGGAGAAGAGGAAGGAGGAGAAGACGAAGGAGAAGATGATGGAGGGAGAAGTGGAAGGAGGAGAAGAGGAAGGAGGGAGAGGAGGAAGGAGGAGAAGAGGAAGGATGGAGAAGAGGACGGAGGGAGAAGAGGAAGGAGGAGAAGACGAAGGAGAAGATGATGGAGGGAGAAGTGGAAGGAGGAGAAGAGAAAAGAGAAGAGGAAGGAGGTAGAAGAGGAATGGAGAGAGAGAAAGGAGAAAGGAATGAGAGAGAGAGAGAAAGGAGAGAGAGGGGACGGAAAGAGAGTGGAAGGAGAGAGAGGAAGGAATGAGAGAGGAAGGAGAGAGAGAAAGGAGAGAGAGAGGAAGATGATAGAGAGGACGGATAGAGATAGGAAGGAATGAGGATCACGGTTGAAGGAAGTGAGGTCGGAGAGGGAGTGGAGATGGATTGGAGGGAGTAACGTCAGTTGCGGACAGTAAATTGCCCGAAAGCTGCGCGGGGAAGAGTACTATTATCCATCAAGGATATCCTAGATGTATGACAAAAAGCGGAGTTATATTTTCAACCTTTCAACTTATGTTGGAGTTGATTTTTAATTTTGAAGAAAGGCGTTCCACTAATGAAGAAAATATTCCAAGTATATGCTCGAGTAAAGTAAATAAAACAAAATAAACTCTCCGAAAAGGCACACTTCAAAGGATTATTTCGGTGAAAGAATTTTCATCGGGTAAAAATACAAACAGCAGTTATGGTCTCGTTAGAATTCTAAAAAATGTTTTAACTCAAAGTTACAGTTTATTTGCTTAGAAGATGATGAATCTCAGAAATTATGGCAGAGATACAACATAACTATTTTTCTGGAAGTAAAATAGAATAAAACGTAAAATTGATTTATTAAACTTTGCTTTTTAAAAGGCAAACGCACATTTTAAAGTATATTCTACAGTACCATCACTAAGGATTCATCAACTACTATACAGGATGGTAATAAAGTCCCAATCTTTTTGGTTGAAAAACTTAGAATTCTTTCAAAATCACCAGTAAGTGTAAATACTTGACTAGCTTCCGTTTCAGATGTTAAAAGAAGCCACGTGCTTAGAAAGCCCCGTATCTTGCTCATGCTGCACCACGTCTTTGGCGGAATTTTATAACCGCACGCACATACACACATATGCATGCGTATCCGCACACCCATAAATAGATATGGTTAGAGAAGACGAGAATGTAAGGAATTGTTATTCGTCGGAATCAAGAAGCGTACATAATATAACACGATGTCTAATAAAAGTTGGCATTTGCTCTCTCGTCTCGGGTGAAGTGGATCAATGAGCGAAACGAGCGAAATGAGGGAAGACATCACCAGAGAGATTGAAATGGAAGAGCGTGGGTGAGAGAGAGCGATGATTAGGAGGAGGAGGAGACGGGGTGGGAAAGGACGGCTGCGGCGGAGGGGAAGGGGGGTGGAGATGGAGTGGGAGCTACGCGAGAGGCTCTCGGGCGAAATGCGAAGGTGTGGCGTTTCCAGGAGAAGAGGATAAATGGGAGTGGACGATGGTAATGCAGGGACGGAGGAGAGCCGAAGGGAAGACGCGAGGGTAAGGCATTCCATACCGAACGCCTTTTGGTTCGCATCCCGTCCTTCGTCGTCACTGTTAACAATCGCAAAGTAATTGGCTCGAGGGCCGCTATAGGGCTGCCGGTGAACAAATGATATGGAAGGATGGAATGTCACTGGAAGCAAAGATGGAGACGGATTGGATTGAAAAGGAACTAAGGTAAAGGCGCGAAAATGAACGACGGATACGGAAGAGGAAGAATGAAAGGAATGAAGACTGAAGCGATAGCGAGAAGAGGAGTCATTGTCTCCCGTAGACCACAAAGAGTGCGACACGCTATTGAATAGAGGAATGAGGAGAGGGTCGTAAACCAACTGCTCGATTTTCGACCATCTCGATCAAAATGGTGAGTGTGGGAGTCCGCTTCTAGACCGTTGGGGGAACGAAGATAACGTAAGATAGTTGTTTGCCTGAGAGAGCTTAGGAGCATAAATGAAAATACCAGTGCGTACTTATATCTGGGATATGCATTGTTTTTGGTCCATTGCCATTTATTGTGAGATGGCTTTCAAAAGAAATTTAACACGAATTATTGTTAATTTATATTGTAAACGAGGGTAAATCTGAAAGTAAGATTATAAGGCTCGGAAAACAATTTATATAAAAACTTTCCTCACATATATTATGATAGTATGCATCCCGCACTGCGCTACACCGAACAGGTTGTGGCATTTTGTCACATGGAGAAACCAACTTTTCAATGCCATCATGGCAATACGAGATCACAATAGAATATTTCAACCTGCGAGAGGCAATCTTTAGGTAAGTTTCACCCCCTGTCACCCGCCAATTAGGTGAATTGCAGGGTAAAATGTAAATTTAGATGTAGATGATAGAATTGTAGGTTCCGTGCTTTAGAACACTCTCGCGCCTTATCTCGAACGGCATAATTTGTGATAAAATTACTTACGTAGATCGTAGTGTTTCTTCAAAGGAGCAAACGAGTGGGTTACTGAATGGCACATTCTGTTCGCGCGGTCTTGACATTGATGGTGACTGTGCTCCAGCGCTAACTCGTCTCGTTAACTTCCGAAACATTTACGCTATCTTTCCGCGTTCTGTCGCATTATGACCTTGTCTCCGAATACTTACACAAATTGTCAATGAATTTCAGTCAATTGGACGCCCTTCGCCCATAGAAAATGGACAAAAATTTTAACTTCTTCACGTAACCACGTTTCCAAACAAGTCACCTTGTTTAGGCAGAAACTATGGATTTGTGACTTAAGGTTCTCAGATTTGAAGGAAGAGCTGTAGATATCATTTTATTACAGGAATCATAATTCGAGTAACCATATTTCTTCAATAGCCGAAGAAATGTTGGAAACGATAGATGCGCTTTTCGACTAACTCAGTGATGATACGCATCTGGTAGACTATAAAAAAGAACTTGATAAGCTACTATCGGTGATTTATCATTGATTTTGGCCAAAATTTGTATTTGGTTTTCCCAATATTTCTTTTGGCTATTGGTAGAGCATAGTTTCCGTCCCTTACAGTTGCCAACGACGAACTCGCAAATGAACCAATTGCGATTCAGTGCTCCAAAACATCAGACTCACAGGCTCTTTCGTGTTTCTTTTCGATCAACTCTCATATTTTTCCAATTTATTACGCAAAAGCATAAAATGTTTGAATACGACTGAAACCATTACTTTCATCGCATCAAAAGATAAACTTTCCTTTCGCAACGAGTATAATATTTGCGCTTCTTAAATTTAGATAAAAAGCTTCTCTATTTCCTTATGATGTTCATAATCGCATAAACGAATTATCAACCGCTGTATTTTCGCCGGTCATATCTAAATTAATTCTTAAATGAATAATTTTTATTTTATATATTTTTAGGACTTTTATTTCATCGCGAAAGAATGCTGCTGCCATATTTTAAAATACGTTTGTGAGTGTGTGTGTGTGCATGTCTAACAACTTCATGTGGTAAATGATTATCAGAATAAAATTGTATTCAGAAGCTCTAACACTGCACGGAATGTATAAATATTTATTTACTATTGAATATTAAAAATTTAATTTAGATAATGTTAAGGAATTCATATCACATTTTTCGTTTTTATCCGGTAATATGCATAAATCTGTTAAGGCAAATAAAATTCATTAGTAAGATTGGCAATTTTAGGCGACAAAAGTAAAATTAAATGTAAGCGTTCCAATGTGGCTGTCCTCAGTCGTCAAAGGAACATATACGCGGAGGTGGATATATGGTAAGGCTATCTATGCGACCGCCTAGGTCTTCGTGCCTCTGAGATCCTCGCGCTTAGAGTAGCTAGAGTGGTTGTGTCAATAGAATGAGGAGCATTGCGCGAGAGGGGAAAGAAACGTATGCATTCGGTGCGAAAAGTCACAACGCAAAGAAGGGGTCATATCTCCTAAAAGACGACGACGATCAACGTAAAGGTTACGGGCGAAGAGCCGCCTCAAATGACGGGTTTCGTCAAAAAAATAATTATTTCATGCTCAATGACTTTGATCTGCGATTGACATCAACCTCAGAAGCCCACCCACTATATCGTAACATATTTTCAAATAAAACATTAATGATTTGATAGCATGTTTTTCTCCATAAAGTTTTACTAAGTTATCAGAAATTGCGAGTTGTTGGCCTCTCAAGTCACTATCGCTTGGAGCCTCGCATCCTATAAATCCGCTCCTGCAAATATGCATTCGCAGCATATTTATTTTTAGAACAAAAGCAAATGATACGTCGCTGTTGCAGAGTAATCCCTCTCCATTAGCAGAAAACGGAATTGGAGAAACCGCAGCGGTATGCCATTGTGGCCCATTGAAAGAGGGAGAGAGATAGAAAGAGATAGAGAGAGTGGATTCGCACCCAACAAGCATTGGGGCATTCTGTGGACCTTTGGCGTAGCCTCGCGCAATAGCGGGAGGCTGATTTCGGTGGAGGCTGTCGATGGTCGGTACTCCATTCCTGCATCTGCCTCTTCCCCACCCACTCCGCCCCCTCCCCTCCTCCAGTCTTCTATACCTCTCCACCCCATTTCCATCCACTGACTGTTGAAGAGCGCTATTGAGTGCCCATCACCCTCCGTCGAAGCACCCGATCAACCAATCTCTGATCCGATTTCTTTAAAATGGAAGCGCATTGTGATTGAAACGAGGAACGATTTCGTTCTCCTGGTTTTCCTTTTATTGCATTCCTTGGAGCAAAAAGGACTGAGTGTCCATATGCCTCTCACAGTTGATATAATGTGGGAGTAAAATATCCCTGTGGATATTTTCTGTCATAAGGGGAACCGATAGAGGGAAGAAGAGGGAGGGAGTGAGAAAGAAGGAGAGAGAGGTGGCAGTAGGGAGTAATAGGTGGAAAAAAATTAAATGAGGCTGAAATGGCGTGCGTCACCAACGGCGTAGGATTATTGCGTGGGAGGATTTCGTGCGGTCTATAATTTGGCTCTCGAATTGGAGTCGAACATCTTTTTAAAAATGATTTACGCTATCGGAAAATGTTCCTTCTCTGATCCCAACCACTGCGAATGAAGTCTCTCGCATCTCGTCTTCCTATAAAACGATTCTAAAGCTTTTCATTTAAAACGTTAATAGAAAAATCACATTTTTATACTTTATACTTTGACTCAAAAATAAATTAAGAAGACAAGTGTCGGTATAATAATATTGCGAGAAAATGTAACATTAAAAAAAAATAAAAAAAATTTATTCTCCCAATTTTTGCAATTTATATAAATTAATGCGGCCGTGAAAATCCATTGCCTTCTTAATACATGATCATGGTTCAGTGCAACAAATAATTGTATTTATTGAATAGGCTTTAGTTTAATTGTAATAAAACAGCAAGCAGTAGCGTTAGTTTTCTCAATAAATTATATATATATATATATATATATATATATATATATATATATATATATATAACAACTTACGGAAAAGGAAAGGTAAAATGAATATATGGATGTCAACAAGGTGTTGGGATGAGGAAACCCAGTGAGCACTCACCAATCAGACGACTTCAGGTTGGCGAGGCCCCGGGGATGTCGAAGCGACACACGTAAAATAACACACACAGTTATCTGTAGCTGAAGAAGGAGTAGTTCCGAAAGCTTTACGTTTGTGATGTTTCTGTGTTTTTGTGTTATTTTACGTGTGTCGCTTCGACATCCCCGGGGCCTCGCCAACCTGAAGTCGTCTGATTGGTGAGTGCTCACTGGGTTTCCTCATCCCAACACCTTGTTGACATCCATATATATATATATATATATATATATATATATATATATATATATATATATATATATATATATATATATCATCATCATTGGTAGTCTGTCCGTAGACAGGTCCGTGATTATTCATGGTTAAACCTGATTCTCCATATACTCCTATTTTCCGCTGTCCTCTTCATACCCTTCATCCTGTCCTTCATAACCTTTTCCTACCTCTTTCCCTTTTTCCTCTAGTTTTCCTTCTAAAACGTCTTTTATCATACTCTCTCTTCCCAGATAATGTCCAACCCATTTTGCCTTCCTCTTGCTAATAGTCTGTATAATCATTCGCTTCTCTCCTATTCTTCCTAGCACTTCAACGTTTTTCATCCTATCTGTCTATTTTATCTTCAGTATTCTCCTCCAAGTCTACATTTCAAAGCTTTCCAAGTATTTGATGTCATTTTTCCTTAGCGTCCATGTTTCTGCACCGTACAAAGCTGTACTCTATACATAGCATTTTATCAACTTCTTGCGGATATATATATATATATAACCGTGTTATATATATATATATATATATATACACACACACAGGGTGTCCCAAAAAGATGTATACACATTGTCTTAAAGAATATCTATTCACGGATTATTGTTTGGATGAAATTTATAGCGACTCATTGTTGCATGTCATGTAATTATGTGATGACTTCAGTCATAATGAAAAGCCACGATTCAATACCCATAATTTACAACACAATAAAAATGGCGGAGCATCATTTGCTTTCGAGCAAAGAAAAGCAATTTTGAAGTGGTACTGGAATTTTGAGAATGTGTGTGAGATTCAAAGACAGTGGAGACATGATTTCAAGAGTGAGCCACCAACACGAACCACAATTTCAAGAATTCGTGATAAATTCGAGACTTCGGTACCGTGCAAGACGTGTGCAGGGAATGATCTGGGTGACGTCGAACTTGAACGAATGCAGAAAATTCTACTATGGTGTTAGAGCAGTTTGAAAAATCACCAAAAAAGTCTGTGAGACGATTTGCTAACGAGACTGGAATCAGTAAAACGAGTGTACACCGGATTCTCAAAACTGCAAAGTGGAAGTGTTATGTTCCAAGACTGTTACAGAAATTGTCTGAGGACTATCCTGACCGCAGATCTGAGTTCTGTGAATGGATTAAAATGAAAGTGACTGAGGATGCAAATTTTGTTCACAAGATTGTTTGTTCTGATGAAGCAACATTTAAACCCAGTGGTACAGTTAACCGGCATAACTGCGTATACTGATCATCATAAAATACACAAATTCATTTACAAGGAGAGGACACGGTAGTGGGGTCACGAATTTTTATGAAACTTGGTAGGTATATAGCTCTGGATTTCAGGATCACTGCAAACCCCTTCATCCGAATACTTATAATATAAGCGGAGGTATATCAGGCCAAGGGTCGTTGAAAGTATAAAAAACATGAACTGGTGAGAAGTCCGTTAAAAGTACAGTAATATAAATAAATAAAAATATTTCTTTTGTGAATCCCTTAGAAATTCGGTTGATTGATTAAAAGCATTAATAATCTACAACCGCCAATCATCACTGGGACCAATGATGGGGAGAGTTAGAAGGGAAACTTTAATTTTCTTATGAATCGACAGATAACGGTACTTTTGTTTTATGTTAGAAAATTTCTTCGCAGCTTCCTGGATGATAAGAGTAACAGTAACATTCGAAACAGAAAAACATTCTGCACCAAGAACATTTTGCAAAACTTGGCTCCTCGCAAATGCATTTTCCATTTTATACAGCATCTGGAAAATGGTTAACGTTGGAAAAGACTTCTTTTTTATCCGTGATCTTGGATGCAAACCACGCATACCTAATCATTCCATGGAAAATCGGAGCTAAAAGCTGGTTATGAATTAACTCGTGTATTTTAATTACATCCATACGGCTGGTGATTTCCCTCTTTTACCGGAACACTTTGGGGGAATAACTTTAACGCCGCAAGTTGGCTAGTTGTTCACATCCATGAATCGTTCATCGTACAAGGCCTGGATTGTCTCTACTGGCCACGAATCTATAAGAAGCAGGAACTTTTTTTCTGTCACATTCAGCTTGAATACCTCGTCCAAATACATTTCATAGTTGGTAGTATGCAACTTCCCCGAATTCGTGTAAGTCACGAACACATTCTTACAGCGGCCGATAGGATCACTAACGCCCTGCTGCACTTTAGGCACAAATCTCCCCATAGGTTCTTGCAGGCAAATGAAAACTTTCTACAAAAACTTTCCCTAAAGTGTGATGCTGTATTGGGTCGTATACGAATCCGTCATTTTGTTCAGTTTACTTACATAAATTTCGGTCGCTTTTTCACCCTGATGGGATAGAGTACGCTAGATCTGGGCACGATACTCGCTACCAGTTTGATCGGTATTGATTACCAAATTAGGGTCATACAGAGGAATCAGCTTCTGGACTTGCTCTTGAAAAAGCATGGCAGCCTTCATTTTCTTCAGAGTATATTTTTTCTCTGCGACTAACGTATCTCGTGACCTGTCCTTGGCGGATCTAGTGCCTTCTTTTAAATATTTTCACCCAGGATTGTGACGCCTCAAATTTAAATCCGCCTGAAATATATTGAAGAGCAGCTGCCAGCCCCCCACTGCCGCAGAATTCTCATTGTAACGTGGTCTCCATTTACTCGGGCCTGATAAAACCTATCATAAACCCACCTGTCGATGGCATTCTGCTTATCCCTAAAACTTCCTTTAGATAGAATATCTCTCTCCCATATTTTGATTCCGTCCTTTAGCGTAATACGTCGAGACACTTGTGTCATAAGGGATTATAGAGACCAATATGGATGCAGTTTCGCAGCAGTAACAACATTAATTTTAGTTTCCAGAGGAATGATAGAATTGCTAATTTTCTTCGGGGACGGCGCATATGGACCGTCACTAGAAGTTGGACTAGAACAGCCTTCTTCCTCAGTAGATTGTTGCAAGGAATCTTCATCCACTTCAGGGTTGTCTTCGCCAAACAGGTAATCATCATCGATGAGGACCATGTTGCCCATCATTCCCACAATGCAATCGTGCATCTCACGACCGATGGCGATAGCACGATCATAAATCTCCTGACTAATGTGATCAGAAATTAAACCACTTTGGTGAAGAAGGTTGACGCAAAAGTTAAGCGCATCAGCAAATAAACAAGGTTTCTCCGAATTTTCATCGTCGATCGGCGGGATGCATCTTGCCGAAGATGGATCTGGCAAGGATTTCGCCCTATAATTTCAAAGTCTGGAATTGTAATGGGAAATTAATTTTTCAACGAACTGTAAAAGGTTGACCGATGTACAAGATATTTCAAAAAATAACAAAAAATTAATAAAAATACTAGAATCGAAGACTCAAAAAAAAAACATTCTTCGACTTTGGCTTGTTTATTGAAAAATAATTCTGTACACGTCACACAAAACAAATGGAGATCCACAGAACGCAAACAAATTTCCAGTAGATTTGTGTGTTAAAAAAAGCTTTTAATCAATCAACCAACTTTCTGAGCGATTCACAAAAGAAATAGTTTTATTTATTTATATTACTGTACTTTTAACGGACTTCTCACCAGTTCATGTTTTTTTATACTTTCAACGACCCTTTGCCTGATATACCTCCGCCTATATTATAAGTATTCGGATGAAGTCTTTGCAAAAATAATTTCAGAGATCCTTTTCATGTCATAAGCATCAATATAGGATGTGGCGTGTGCCGAGACCAATGAAGAATATGCGATTTAATAATGTAAACTCTGTGGAGACAATCGTGCGTTGAATTACTAGAGAAAAAATCCGAATTACCACCAAACAACATAGAAAAAAATAAAAATATCAACGTTGCTGCCCAGTTAAATTTTAATGCGAAAAAGGATTTGTAAAAGGCCGCAACCACTATACGCTCACCGCAAACAAGTACTTGAACAGTTAGGCGTGCATTAAGAAATTTATCCCAGTTGACGTGAAAATGCAATATTCAATCGCGATTTTCGGAAAAAAACTATTGGCCGTATACACCCAAAATGGGAATTTGCAGTGACCCAGGAATCCAGAGCTATACACCTACAAAGTTTCATAAAAATTCGTGACCCCACTACCGTGTCCTCTCGTTGTTAGACAAGGCAGTGAATTTACCAGATCTTACAGTTTGGTGTGGTGTGTCGTCCAGGGGTATTGTAGGGCCATACTTATTCTAGGGGACTGTTAATGGTACTCAGTACCTTAATCTGCTTTAAGTATCCGTTATGCGCAAAGTTCAAAAGCTTTATGAAGGAGAGGATTTTTCCCAACAAGATGGGGTACCTCCACATTACCATCGTGATGTTAGGTTCTTTCTTGATAACAATTTCTCAGACCGGTGGTTAGGTTGGAGAGGAAGTGTTGAGTACCCACCACGTTCGCCTAATTTAACTCCACTCGACTTTTACTTGTGGGTTTACCTGAAGGATAGAGTGTACTCAATGAAACCAGCAACGCTTCAGGAATTCAAGCAAAAAATTGAAGTCATGTACAGCCATCCCAGCGGATATCTTGGTGGACGTTTGTCAGTCGGCCGCTACCCGTTGCCAGCAATGCATTGAAGCTAATGAAGGTCATTTTGAACATCTGCGATGATTAAACTTTAATAAAAACTTATTGCTTCGCACACACCAAATATTGCCATTTTTTTAATTTTTAAAGGATTATTTTTTCAGCATTAAAATGTGTATACATCTTTTTGGGATACCCTTTGTATATAACACACACACACATATATATATATATATATATATATATATATATATAAAAATGTTATTTTATAACAATTTTTAAAAGAAACCACGTTATCTCATTTTTCAAACTTTTCAGTATTCATTATTTTAAAATGTTTTTTTTTTAATTTTATATATTTGGGGAATATGCAGTAGTATAGCTAACACCGTTTCATAACATTCAAAGGAATTACGCGTCAAATTTTCTCGAAAAAGAAAAAATCGATCTCGCAGTAGCTTTCTATTCCACTTCGGCCCCTTCTTCGCCTCTTAAATCCCACTTTATCCTCCAATTAATCTCTATCCTTTGATATTAACCGATCGTCTCACTATCCTCTTTTCTTCGAACATTTCTGAATGCGATGGTTGTGAGTTGTGAATCCAGTGGCGCAAGGATTATGGTCTCTGATTCTTTGCTTTACGAGCGCGGGGTGGATTTTACCGATCCTTATCAAAGATCGATTGCGCGTAACGGCTGAGAAGAAGAGGTTTGGAAGTGGGATTGTCGAGGCTCGGTTGAGGATGGGCGGGCCGAAGGAGGAAGAGTGGAGGGAGGGGGAGGGAGGGAGGCAGGGAGGGTGGGAAGGGGACTGCGAGGAGGATGGGGTGTGGAGGGAGGTATATGGAAGAAGGGGGTGAACGAGGTGAACGTTGCGTGGGGCAGGCAGAGGGAGGGAGGGAGCTCGAGGAAAAGTTGGCTTTCTGGGGTCATTTAGTCCAGAAGGTAGGTACCCGCAAATGACGTGGCGCCATGTTGAAGGGCGGTTGCAACGGAGTAGGAGGCCTCCTTTGATTGGTGGACAGTAATGGGAGGAGAGCGAAGGGAGAGGATTGGAGCGATGGTCTTGATGAGGTTGTGGCTGGAGAATAGGAAGGAAGTGGGAGAGTTAGCAAGTTCAGCAAAGGAAGTAATATTGATTGAAACTTTGATAGTTTCAGTCTTTCCTATATCGGTCTTTTTTTGACAGAAGGATGGTAATTGCTTGTTGAAGCGCCTGTACGCGCCGCAGATATTTTGCCAGCATTCCGTTTTTATCGATCTTGCTTGGCATTTAGTGGTAATAGGGTTACATAAGCTACAGGATATATTTTTCATGTGTTTCAGAGGTTCCCAAACTGTGGATCGCGAACCCCTAGGGGGTTCGCTGAAAAAGTCCTTAATGGCGTTTGCACAGCGTATCTCATTGTACGGTTTATGTTAATCATTGTCTGCATTTACGGGACTGGTTCAATTCAAAAAGTATTTGTTTCATAAATTTGTTTAACATAGTATTTAGCGTAGAAGATATTTTATTTTAATTTTAAGATTTCTTAAATGAAACAATGAAATTGAGACAAGCTTCTAAGCTTAAATTAACAAAATTTGTTTTTATCGAAGAGAGAAATCAAATTCGTAACAAATCTGCGTGAAATATTTTTTGACTCTGACGCAGCATTTTTCAGGTTTTTTTAACGATGAGAAATTGTAACTATAACGACAATATCGCCGCATTTACGTGTCCAAGGCTGTCTTTAGTTTGGTTTGAGTTTTTTACTCTGATTATATAGTAACACATATGTTGATGAGCAAATGATTAAACTATTAAAGCAAAGTGATGATTTTAAGTGCCTAAACTTGAATTCTACGACGCGGTCTCGGCCAGTCTTTGAATGAGAAATTTGAAATAATTTTAATGTAATTTACACGCAAAATTGAAGTATATTAATTAACGTCTGAATTGAGTTATTTAAACACGTAAGCGCTCCACTTGGCTGCGTCACTGATATTCAGGCAACGAAGACGATCCTAAAAATATTTCTTTTTATGAGGGCGTTCGCGAGATTCGGATTTTTATGAAAAGGATTCGCGGGAAGAAAAAGTTTGGGAGCCGCTGATTGAAACGCATCGATTCCTACCGAGTGCGATTCCGTGAATAAACACCGAATTTACAACCACGAAAGATAGAAAATTAGCAGATACAATTAGGGAACTCGACTATAATAATGCATTCATTTCAATATTATGATTTCTGATGGGGAAAAAGCAATATAAACAGCGATTGTAAAAGTTACGTAATGGCTAAGAAGGAACAAGTATGGAAAGGAGCACTCCATGTACACAGAGTTTCCAAATGCGTTCTTTGAGATGGACAAATTTTAATAAACCTCCGCAATACCAAATTTCGTCAAAATACGTCCTCAGTCTCAGATGAGTATTTAACGAGATTATTGCGAAGTACGTTGTCAACTACATGTAGGTCTTCATGTAAAGTGGTCTTAATTATTGTCTGATTTTAATCAAAATTGGAATCGATCGACAAATTTTAGCAAAACTCCCAAATACCAAATTTCATCGAAGTACGTCCAGCGGTTCCCGTGTTTAAACATGTGGACTGGCGGACGGATGGAAATGACCTCCCTTATATGCGTTCATTTTGTGCAAAGAACACATAAAAATCAACTATGAATTAGCGCGAATGATAAATCGTTTGTTAGGAAAAACTCATTTATTCTTGAAAGCGATTATGGGATTCCGATGTTCTAAAGCGTATTAAAGGCTGAAGGAGCGCCATACCTCCAGTCAACAGCAAATGCTTACCCCATAATTAAAGTTCGAATTACAACAATCTGTCTTTACCGGCTTGGATCTTTCTTCGTCTATAGGGTTACTAAGTCAAATTCTAATCATGTAAATCTTAAACCCATAGAGGAGTATCCTTTATAAATTCTTCTGGTTTATTTCCATTTGGTAAAGAAAATAATGCTTATCAATAATTTTATGATTTATTAAATATATTATTTATTTATTATCGGACAATGACAAGTCGATAAGATGAAATATTGAAAACCAGTGGCATATGCAGGTTTTCGGTACTCCGTGGTGCAAAATTAATATTATTAATTATAATTATCATCTAAAAATATATGGTTATGCATTCCTGTCATATTTTCAAATCTGGACTACGAAGATGCAGAAGTAGTCGATTGATTAAATAAGCAAAAAATTGAAGAAAGCGTTAAAGTATTGGCATGGCATTTGCATTTATATAATGTGCAGATCAGTCGTACCCATATTGGTACTTTATATCTATGGTTTTTAACTGAATGCATAACAATTTACTGGAGTTGTTCATTAACAGATATTGTTATCATTTACACTCTTATTTGAATAACTAAATTTTACCTTCCCGATTATGGTTTTAACCTTTCAATTCCCAATTAAAGCGATCCTTCCAATATTTATTTTTATATATTGTATAGGAAAAGGATTTGATGACATTAAAAATGTAGGTGATGTTGTCATTTACAAAATGTATTAGTTCTATCGAAGGACTATCGGAAAATCCACAACTTTGCGGGAAAAACAAATCGATGAGACGCGCACGCCGCCCCGGATCAACTACAATGGCTATTAATCGATTGAATTCGATCCGTTTCGTAATACGATCAGAAAATGGTGTGCGAGTTGGATCGGGAAACGATTGATTGAAGGAAGGGAAGGAGGAGGGATTCTCTCTCTCTCTCCACTCTATACTCTGACTTCCCTCCCTCTTTCTTCTCTCTTTCTCTTGCTTTCTTCTATTTTCTTTCTCTCTCTTTCTCTTTATTCTCTCTTTCTCTTTCTTTCTTCTCTCCTCCCCCACTTTCTTCCCTCCCTCGTTCCTTTCCCTCTTTATTCTCTCCCCCTCTCCTCTCCCTATTTATCTCTCTTTCTTCCCTCCCACTTTCTGCACTCCCATCCTTAAACCCCTCCAACCGCCGCATCGTCATCTGCTTCCGCCTTCGCTGTGGAAATAGATGTTGGCGAGGCTTGCGTGCGTGTGCCCACCCCCGCCGCACCCTCGAGGCTCCCGCGTGCTCTCCCGCGCACGCGCAATGGAGGAGTGATTTTCTAGTGCCGATGCCCTTCGTTCTCTGCCGCACCCACGCGCACATCCATCCTCTGCGATCCCTGCTTCTCATTACGCTCCCACTCGGAGAATAAATGAATTTTTAAAATGTTGCAGCAAATCAAATTGTGGTTGCCTCGACCTTCTACTATCTCGTGCTTCGCTTTCTGACTCTGATTACCGATTTGGGACGTTATATCCTTGCCGCATATCATAGATTCACTCCTTTCATTGCTTCCCCTCCCTTCCACTTCCTCTCCTCTCCCCCTCCCTCTCTACCTCTCCCCCTCCATTTATACCTCTTCCCCTCCCTTTCTACCTCTCCCCCTCCCTTTCTACCTCTCCCCCTCCATTTATACCTCTTCCCCTCCATTTATACCTCTTCCCCTCCCTTTCTACCTCTCTCCCACCCTTTCTACCTTTCCTCCTCCCTTTCTACCTCTCTCCCTCCCTTTCTACCTTTCCTCCTCCCTTTCTACCTCTCCCCCTCCCTTTCTACCTCTCCCCCTCCCTTTCTACCACTCCCCCTCCCCCTATTCCCCCTCGTTCCCTTTCCTCAGAACTATGTCACGATACTCGCGGACGAAAAATAAGCACTCATTCGGAATGTACGCACCGGAAGTGGCACCACGGCCGACGCGGTTCTGCATTGTCTCCTCCCCCCCACGCTTCCGCCCAGCGGCGGGAAAATCTCTCTGCGCTCGATATTTGGCGCTCCGTGATTGACAAAAGGCATCAAGGACGCTGCGTAGTTTTCCTTTTCTCTCTCCTCCTCCCATTTATCTTTATTCCGTCCACTTCCTATCTCGAAATGAACCCATCACTAGTATCTCTGTGTCCTTCCACAGATACATTTATTTCCTTCTCCAGTCTTATCTTTGCTCTTCCGATCAGTCCATAAATGTCTCTTGGAATACAGTTAATTATTTTTCCAGCCATTTCATGAATGACTTACAGTGATTCCGTTGCTAGGTTCTGGCATTTCTAGTATACATTGCTGTATGCTTTTGACACTCCGTGCGCCATTTTACGCGGCAACGGTGTATTAAACTAAATATTCTGCTTGACTAATGAATGCTTAGTTAATCAGAGTATAATCGAGCTCGTTCTATGACTGAAAGCAAATTCAAGAATAAAAAATATCACAAATTGAAAAATAAAGTACTTATCTTAGATATCTCCGATGGCCATAACTAGATTATGAAGAACCAGATGAGAATTCGGCTATTTTGCAGCTCTCTGTATTGGTGGCTCTCCGAAAGTAAATTCTAAATTTAAATTTCAAATGAAATACATAAGAGAAGTAGGTACATAAGGTTTACTTTCTCCGGACGTAGTATAGGAGAAAACACTGTATTCGTGAAAAATTGAATTCGAGATTTCAACAGAAACACTATTTGAGGTCCACAGAGTACATTTTCACTATTTTCTCAATGGTGTCTGTGTGTGTGTCATTGGATTTTTTAAACTCAAAAACTAATTGTTAAGTCAGCACAAAACTTTATAAGTTTAAGAGTTTTGTTAGTAAATCAAGGTTTGACGGGGTTTTGGCTGAAACTGGTCAACCGGAAGTGGAGATTTATTTTTAGCTATTTTTCCATTCTTTCCAAATACCTCCTTTAGGATTTAATTTATATAAATATTTCTCATTAGAAAATATTGTACAAAATACTATTTTCTAAAACTTTCGTATGAAACATTTTTTTCATAAAAGTGTGTAAGAGATGTTGGTGATCTATATTATATCGTCGTAATGCCTGTTGCTGCATGGCGGATCTAAGCGTTTTGATTGGTTGCTGAGAAAAGCAGCCCTGCCATTGGCGGCAAGAAACTGAACTATATTATAAAGCCTGTGAGTAGCCGGAACCGGTTAGGAAAATTGCAGTTCTAAGTGCGCGCGGGGCCACATTCGGGTAAAAAATTTTTAACTTCTCCATTAGATGGGTCGAAAATGGTGATTTTTATTATTTCTTGGATTTTGTGTCGGGCCCATCGCGCAAAAGTTGCGTTTTGATACCCATAGGTGGCCTGTAAAGTTTGAATTCATTCGTGCCGGAGGAAATTCCCGCGCGTGTAATGAAAGAATTAGCTGCTGAAATCGCGCCGTATTTGAAAATTATATTCGAGAAATCCATTACCGAAGGTGTTGTTCCTAAAGATTGGAAGGTGGCACACGTTACGCCCATCCATAAGGGCGGCGACAAAGAGAACCCCGAAAATTATAAGCCAATTTCCCTAACTTCATTATCGTGCAAGATACTTGAGCACATAATCTTTAGCTCTATAATGCGCTATTTAGATAGTCATTCATTGCTTAGCGGATGCCAACACGGATTCCGGAGAGGTAGATCATGCGAAACGCAGCTCGGCCTGTTCGTGGACGATTTGTTGCGATGCGGAGAGAAAAATACTCGGATCGATGCCATATTCATTGATTTCAGGAAGGCGTTTCGATAAAGTACCTCATAGGAAATTAATTGCGAAGTTAGGACAATGTGGTATCAATCCGAAAGTTGTCGGTTGGGTGAGAGACTTCCTCTCGAATAGGGAACAGATAGTTGTCATCGATGGGAAATACTCGTCCCCCGTTGAAGTTGCTTCGGGTGTTCCTCAGGGAAATGTATTGGGCCCTCTGCTCTTCTTAACCTATGTAAATGATATCTGCTCGGTTGTTCGTAGTAAAATTAGGCTTTTCGCCGATGACACCGTTCTATATAAAGAAATAAAAAACCAGGAGGATCATCAGTCACTGCTTGAAGACTTAAGAGCCATTTCAGCGTGGTGCAAAGAATGGCAAATCGAAATTAATTATACTAAATGTGCCACAGTCACGTTCTGGAAAAGTAAGAACAAAGATTTAGGTTTCGAATATAAAATAGATGAAATGAGCATTCGAAAAGCTGAGTATGTAAAATATTTAGGAGTAAACATTTCTCGAGATCTTTCGTGGGACATGCACATTCGTCGAGTTATAGGCGCGGCCAACAAGAAACTGGCATTCATAGGTAGAATAGTACGGAACACTACAGAGAAAGTACGTGAAACATGCTACTTATCACTGGTAAGACCGCAAGTGGAATACGCAGCGAGCATATGGGATCCGTACGAGAAGTGACACATAATTCAACTAGAAAGAGTACAGCGCAGAGCAGCCAGATTTGTAAAACAAAAGTACGAACATAAGGAAAGCGTCACCTCTTTATTGAGCGATTTGAACTGGGTATCACTGGAGGACCGTAGATTGGACTCAAGGTTGAAACTTCTGGAGAAATATAGGTCGGAATGTCTAAAAGAGGAGGTAGTGGGAATGATTGTGGCACCAAGTTATATAGGTAGAAATGATCGAGACGATAAAATACGTGAGATCGATTGTAGGACGGAGCGGTATCTAAACTCTTTCTTTCCGAGGACAATACGAGATCACAATAGGAAATTTCGAATTGCGTTAGACAATCTTTAGGTAGGATTTGGTGCGATGCACCCCCTGCTACCCACCAACTTGGTGAATTGCTGGGTAACTTGTAGATGTAGGTCTCCCCCAGGGGTGGTATATAAACTATATGTCTATTTTCACCATTTCCCGGTTTTGGCGCAATATTTCCATCGTAAGATCAGCTACACGAACCGTATGTGATCAATTTCGATCAAGACCAATTTTAGCCGCCATTTGTGCAAAAATCGCATTTTTCAGAGGGATTTCCGGTTTGGGTGAAGGATACGATTACGGATTTGCGACAAAAAGCGATCACGTAGTCTATGTTTGATTAGATAAGCGTAAGCTTTCGGTACGCAGCTCTTTGCTTGTTTCATTCATCGCCGAAACATCCCATAACTCGCCACGGGGAGGTGGCTGAATGTCGAGTCCCGCCCGCGCCCGCCCAACCTCCCCACCTCCTTTTAGGGCAGATGTTTACTTTTGGACCATAAAGTCTCTCATAGTTGCGAATTTCGGTATCTCCTTCCGTGATTGCAGTCGAGCTAGAATGAAACCATCCCGCTTCTCAGGGCCACACACACCGGCGGATGACGGCACCAAAACGTAACTTTTGCGCGATGGGCCCGACACAAAAAAAAATAAAAAACTACCTTATTCTCCATTCGAAGTGTATGAAAAAATATCGTTTTTGTGAAAAAAATCGAATTCGAGATTTAAACGGAAATATGTACACGATTAAGGTTCCCTGAGTACGTTTTGATTATATTTTTCAATTATCTCCTTTTGGACTTAATTTATGTAAATATATTTTATTACCAAAATGATAGACAATATAACTTCCTACAAGGTTTCTTTGAAATACTTTTTCATAAAATCGATTGTTTGAGAGATTCTTCCTTTATTTGTCTGATTTTTTAAGTGCATCGCTAAGTGTTACCTTTGCTTCCGTTGCAATTACAAGATTTTCTAATTGTTGATAGCGATCCTACGCTGCCAAGAGCAATTTTAATTAACATCAAAACAAACCCAATGTCATCTAGCATCAGTTTTTGTAAACAAATTTTCTTATAAATATTGACAGCGCCACCAACGGCAATTTTAATCGCGCATCGATATTTTTTATTCATAGCAACAAATAAAAATATTGTTTATTATTGTTTTTTTCAATCGGAGAAGTGATTCAAAGTATTTTCATTGTGAAAATTATTCAGTGTTTAAAAATTCAGTGCAGTGCAATTGCAGATAATTATTCTTGAGGATATGAATGTGGAGAGCAGCTTCTCAGTACTATTGCGTTACTCCATATGGAGAAAGTCACGCGCTCAGATTTTTTTATTTTGTGATAATTATGTGTTCTTGGACTTGCTGAATACTTAACCTAATACTTATTACCTCAGTTGCAGCGAATGTTATTATTTTTTATTAAGTCATGGATTTGGTTGTTTTTCTATTGGAATTTGGTGTGCTAGCTCTAAATTTAATCGCAATTTATTAGACTAATAAATTATTATTATTTTACCTTCTGAGATATCTTTCACTTTATTCATTTGCAATGTCAATGAAAAACATATTTCGCTATCTACAAGTATAGAGAATATGTAGAAAGTATACAAAGTTTTTAAAGAACGAAAGCACTTAAAATTTCACATTAAAACTGTCTTCCACTTACCTTTTGAAATAATTAGCCAGTTTATAGTTTTTTTTTGGTGATTGCCCTTCTTTGAATAACCT
Source organism: Tanypteryx hageni (assembly GCA_028673005.1). Taxonomy (NCBI): domain Eukaryota; kingdom Metazoa; phylum Arthropoda; class Insecta; order Odonata; family Petaluridae; genus Tanypteryx; species Tanypteryx hageni. The sequence continues at coordinate 11,153,418 of CM054116.1, read as the reverse complement.
TGGTGTTTCTTTCTTCCCTACTTTAGTTTATATATATTATTTATTTTAGTTAATATTATGTATTGTATATAACGGTTGTCAAGCAGATTGTTAATTCAAAAATACGCTCATTCCTATGTTATTTAAATGGGGAAAAATAAAAGAGAAAAACATTTAAAAAATATATAATGTAATTCAAATAGCTTTAAATCCCTCTCATTTTGCTTAAATTTTTATTGCGGTTAAAATGGCACCTTCCTCTTGCTTCTACGTTCTGTAGTTGTTGAGTTATAAATGCACAAACAAACAAACAAATTCTTCAAAATATTTATAATAGAGATTAGGTATTATTTATAACGGTTCCCAAGTAGACTGTTAATTAAACAATACGCTCATTCCCGTGTTATTTAAATGGGGAAAATTAAAAGAGAAAAAATTTTTAAAACTAAAAATTTAGTTAAAATCGCTTAAAAACCCTTACATTTTGCTTATCCTTTTATTGCTGTTAAAATGGCACCTTCATCTTGCTTCTGCCTTCTGTAGTTGTTGCGTTATAAATGTACAAAGAAACAAACAAACAAATTCTTCAAAATATTTATGGAATATATAGAACGGTTTTAATCAATAAAGCATACATTCTGTTGTATATTATGGCGTAATTTTGCACGTCCTGCATTATATTTACAAATGTGTATGTATATTCTGAGGACAACTGAGACAACTGAGATCCGCAAAAATTCTAAAATCGTACACTTGAGAATTACGGATTAGAGATATTCTCTTACTAATTAAGTCTAGGTACAAAATCACACCTATTCTAATTATCTATTACTGGACAATGTTAACCATACAACACATACAAATGCCACATAAAGTTTAAAATTAACCAGCCTAAATAAACATTAAACAAGTCTTACAGCAAATCAAAGCCTGACAATATTACCAGATTCAACTCGACATAATCCGTCTCAATGAAATTACACCCTTTTGGCCCTCGCCTTATTCTCTCTTCATAAGAATGCTTGCTGCAAAACAAATATGCTGTGGCATATAATTGGCAAGAACTTCGGGTGATAATTTTTTGTGAATAGAGAGTCATGCTCGTCTCATGCGATGTTGTGCGATAACATATTGAAAAGTTGTTTACTGGAAGTAATTTATATTCTAAAATATCAAATCGGAGCCCAAGCTACCGAATCAAATTCTCATTCCCGATTCAAAATCATACCGAATCTCGAAGCTTTGCAGTAATTAGGTGTCGTAGGGAGTTCAGTGGACACGACACTTATACATCGGTGAGCCGCTGAGGGAATTACCTACACATGAAGAAACGCGCGATGGAAAGCTGAAAAGAGAGAAGAGCGCTAACGGCCAGCGAGACACTGGAGTAGAGACAACTGGGAAGTATGGAGAGGTCTGGAAATTGAAAAGTTTGGGGAATGGGAGGCGACGGAGTAATGGAGGTTAAGAGCTGTAGGAGAAAAAGAGTCAGGAGGTGGAAGTGGGCAAGTACCCACTGTCGGAGTTAAGGAGCGAAGGCATCATCAAGGAGAGTGCGGATGGCTCTCGCGTTGAAGCAGTCGTTAAAATGCGTCTTATGATGATTCTCATGCAAGGTCACTGGAAGCGGACGCTGTTGCGATGGCCGTTCATGCGGATACTGAGGGGACTGCTGGTGCGGCTGGCATAGTGGGTTGGATATAGAGTAGAGATGAGGAGGTAGATTACGTTGCGAGTGGTGCGATAATTTTGGTAGGGTATAAGGTAGTTGATGTTGGTAATAGGTCTGGAGAAGAAGTTGGAGGATGAGGGGATTGGGCATGTGAAGCGGCGGGGTTTCTACATGGGTGGTATCCTGCGGGAGGCGGTGGGGTGGATTTGGAAAGTTCTTTGTCAATAAAATATTGTCTAGTTTGGTTGGTCGGTTGGAGGAGAGCATGGTAGGTTTGAGGAGGGGGCCTGGTGATGGGAGGAGGTGAGAATTTGGTTGTGGATGCCGGGATGGAATACAATGGTTAAGGTAAGTTATAGGAAAGAGTCAGGGATGTTGGGGAGAGGTTTAGGGATGGTGGGAATATTTGTTCCCGGGGCAGGTCCGGCGTGTTGACACGCTGAAGGAGCGCTTCTTTGAGAGTGGAGCATTACTCCAGAAGAGCGTATTTATTTCGAGCAGATTCTCCACTCTCGGCGGCATAAGGAATGCCGAATACATTTCTCCATTTGTGTCTCTTTGATAGCTCCAGCGGCTCTCCAAACGATATGTGTCCACTAGGATTCCTGCGACACCTAGTTGCTTCTCGGATCTTACTTTACCTTACCTCAAGTATGCACACACACACACACACACCAATTATAATAACAGCCTTTGTTCATAATTCTGTTACGCTGAGAAAATGTTTCTTCATCAAGGACAACCATATTTTTGCAATATTGATGGGAGTGTGTGTACTTAATTTGATATGGGACAAAATTACATGATTAATTAAATTACTTATATGTTACGTAGAATGATATTTGTGATGATAGGAGGGTGCCGGTGGTGTAGTAGTTAGGACGCCGGCTATTACTTGCCTACTGCTCGAAAAGGCAGCGGGCACGAATCTTGCGCAAGTAGGATTTTTTCCGAGGTACCCAACTCCCAGTCTGTGCGGTTTGAGGAGACCGCAAATTTTGGAAATACGATAGTTCAGTGGTAGAATATCCGCCCGGCAAGTGGAAGACCCGGGTTCGATTCCCGGTTATAGTAGACTTTTTTTCTAGTTTAAAAAATATTCCCAACATTGCAGATTGTGCCTGTCTGCATAGGATCTTCAGATCAATTTATTCCATCAGTACTGTTGTTAGCATATGTTTTAACGAAAGACATAATTGACGTATTTAAATCAGAGTAAACTCTGTTTTCATTTGAATTTACATTAAATTTCATAAAAAATGTAGTATTTTATTATTTTATGATCCGATTTGGAAATAAATATTTTTCAATTGCTGTACACAATTTCGTTCTTTCCTTGTTTGCATAGCAACAAATAAACTGCTGATTCTATTTCCAGCCGTACTTTGTGTTAGGTTGTGCATAGGAAACTGTCTGGAAAATCATGTTCGTAACGTAAACCGATGTTAATATTCATAAAAGTATAACAATTACGATATAATTAACATGTATTACAAAAGATTTGACAAATTTTGGCTATGAGCCATGGATTAGTTTCTCTAAATTGATTATTTCAATTAATGCCTAGCTGAAGTCTACATTCTGAGCTGTTTTAATTTCACTGTAACGCTTCATTCATGCCCACCCGTTATATTTGACGGCCAGTTACAATTAGAGACATACACATATCGCGCCATTCAAACTATATATTGTACTCCCACGCCACTCACTCCAACTGCAGTTTAGTTGGTCGAGATGGGCGATCCATCGCCAAAGCGCTGCCTTCGACACTACTGGCTTGTCCACTAATTCCCTGCGGTTATAGAACCAAATGAAATTTTCCTCTCCGGACTTCTCTTCCTCTCTCTTTCTCTCATGATGGCGGGTTGCGAAGAAGAGCTGCTCGAAGTCGCGTCGAAGTGAATAATAGCGGAATTGAATTTATTGGCTTTCGAGAGCACAGTGTCGATATTGATCCTCACCTGATGTCTTAAAATCCGGAGCCCTCCTTTCCGTACGCTCTCCTCTCGCACATCCCTTCTCCCTTCTCATTCCATTTATATCCGATCATTACCGATAATTGAATCCAATCTTAAATGAGATTAGGACGAGGAAACAGTTGAACGGTCGTAATCACCGAATAAAGCCATCGACGATGTCTCTCTGTCTTTCTCTCCATCCAATTCCTTCTCGCCACTCAATTCCCTTTCCAATGTTTCAGTCAAGCCATGTTACGCAGCTTAAATGAACGCCTTAAGTCCCCGATATATTGACAGGTATTTTACATTCCTTTTATGGCTTGGTTCCGGTTCATCGTTAAATTGCGAAAATTCTCTACTATCACACTTTTTTCCTCCGGGAACATGAATATTATTCTTTGGTGAGTACGAAACTTTCTTCGAAAGACCTTTCATATTTCCATACATTTTATATTCAAAAGCTCATCTCTAGAGCTTTTTGACTTATTTATTTAACAAATAAAAATTCTTGCTTTCCAATGAACCACGTGGCTATATTATTGTCTAAATTTATCAGATGCTGTTCCTTCGAATATAAGTTTGTCTAGTTAGGCGTTATTTACCAGTGAAGCTGTAATAGAGGAGCGTCTCATGGGCACATCTGGTCCATCTGTCCGTCGTAACTTTTATCTCCTAAACCGCAGTACGGATTTTAATTTAATAAAGTATGAGTCATCGTTATTAAAATTTATCACTCAGTTATGACTTTCAACTGAATCCGTCAATTAGAACTTCCACTTTACATAATTACTTTAATAAACGTATACTCGTATCTGGTTAAATGGCTTCCGTAAAGCAACAATGAAATATCAAACTTTTATCTCCCTAGCTCTTATATGATCCGTAAGGTATAGATTAAAAAAATTAATCTGATAGAGAACAACATTTACTACAATATGGTTCAGAGACCTCATAGTTACAAGTTATGGTTTTGGAGATAAAAATTCGAGAAAATTCCTAGCAAAACATCGCATATTTTGTTTAAATCGATCGCGAAGACGGTTCTCTCAGCCAACAACAATTAAAAATCCATATATTTCTCTCCCATTCTCTTATATTACCTGTAAGGCATAGATTAAAAAAATTATTTGGATAGAGAACAACATTTACTACATGATAGTCCCCGAGACTATAGTTTCTGGGATACAAATTCGAGAATCACGTAATCTTTCGATACCGGTCCACGCATATTTCCCATTAACAACGCCTTTGAAATCACTGTGTATGTAAGCAGAGTCTACGTATGTCAGTAGAATATTGTATTGCATGAAAATTATCATAAAGTTATTTCAAGCATTTAATTATAAGCATTATTAATTTTTTTGTCGTGGTTGAAATATACTTTAATTGTGCCCTTTTATTAAAATAATATTTTTTATTTCGCAGGACACCACTCCTGGTCAAGAGGTTTTGGACACAGTATTTCGACACCTTAACCTTTTGGAGACGGCGTATTTCGGTCTAAGATATCTCGACTCATCCAGCCAAACGGTGAGCATCGAAATAAAATTCGATTTTTCAAACGATCGTTTATCAAGGAATGATACAACACCGCTAGATGTATTCAATCGCAAGTCAAGATTTGAAGTGAACCCTTGACTTCCATTACTAGAAAGGAAACATGAATAATTATTTAACGTTATTCGTCGTAATATTACGCAAGACTTGAGCTACCTTATTAGATGCGCTATACTGAGTGCTAAACTCAATGATTTTCATTAGTTAAAACTCAACTGTTATGTTTTGTTTAGTTATATTTATTATAAAATAATCCGTATCAGCGGAATTAAGTGTGCTCCACGTTGCGGGGCGGAATAATGAAGGTAGCTAATTTGTGCTTTTCTCGATCTCTCTCTGCAATGTCCAGATTGGCAGTGGCAGAATATCTCTCGTCCAAACACACTGAAAGCCACGAGTGCAGTACGTCGCCACGTTTGTTTGATGTATCGACAACGTCGCTTTATGAGCCCTAGCGCTTTTCCGCTAGAGAAGGATGGTTCGGCAATCGGTATCTCTCCTTAGGTTATGTAGATGTGAGAGCATATTTCACCTTTAGTCAAAGCTGAGAAATTCCTAAATATTCTATTCATAGTACGGCATTTGAAATCTAAATCTTTCTTTAATGTTTTGTCCATATTTTGATTTTCTCAATCGGAAATACTATCGCAGCAACTATGGTTTGTCAAAAACATTTTTCCTTGGCAATAGCATATAGTTGACGAAGGCAAGTCTTTAATTTACTAAAAACATTTTACAACCTATAGCAGTGGCGAGATAGGAAAATCACACCGTTGGGTTTGGTCTATAAATTCGCATGGAAAGGAAAATGTCGTCTCGAACAATAGTACGTAAGTGCGTTTGAAGCCTCCGATTTCCTCGTCGATAATCGACGCTAATGGAGTCTGGTTCGGAGGTCTGTGTCGGCGAGGGGTCGAGAACTCAGCCCCGGACCACGTTAATTAACCGCAAAACTCCCGGAACACCTGCGAATGAAGGGACGCCCGCCCGGCCCGGGTGGAACGATGGCCCCGTCGGACCCTGGGGGGAGGGCGGTCACGTCGCCCCGTTGGCCCCTGGAGGGGGGCAATCGCGTCGCCCCGTCCACCTCGCGCCCATTACTCAGCGCCGATGAAGACCTCGAGGGTGGGAATTTTGGGGCCGACGAAAATATTCACGCGCGCGTGGGCATCCCTCGGCGAAAACACTGCTTAACCGTAGGCATCGAGGGACGCTCTTTCGTTCGATTGTGTTCTATTTGTGATATTCGAGTTTGAATATAAAAAATTGAAGGGATTTCGAGTGCCGTCAGTGGCACGCTTGCACCGTGTTTATTAACTTCGTACAACTTTTCGATTGGTTGCGATGATAATGGCCTACTAAAGAGAGCAGCGCCGCAGCGGATGTCGGCTTGCACAGGAACTGCTGCTTAATAATTCTCTTTGTGAATTTTCTCTTACGGTCGATTGGATGCATTCAAGTTGAAAGTAAATCGTGCAATAATTTCAAATTCTTTGAGGATCCTTGATTATTTTCGTTAAATCCTTTAACGAACAGAATAATTTTTTTCGATAAATCTAAACAGAATAATAAAAATGTTAAATTTCTATGTATGTATTACTAAAACATTCAATAAGCATAATTTTAATTACGTTCTTAGAATGATAACGACTAGTAGTAGTAGAATAGCAGTAGTTATTTGATAACCTGCCGGAAAAGGGTTTTAGCTTACGCGATAAATTTTTCTAGCTTAATCATATATTTTTAATATTAGCCCCTGCGATTTTAATTAATCTCAATCAGAGAGAAAAGCGTCGAGTAAGAGTTCGTTCACGAGACGTAGAGAGCCATCTACCGTCCGTCTTCTTGAACCGTTCTCTTCGGTCGCCGGTCCCGCCTTCGCGAATCGCCTCCCTCGGATGCTCTTCATCTCACCACTTTCTCTCTGCTTCGGGAGCCAACGTCCTTGGCCATGACGGCCACCGCTCTCTCTCTCTCTCTCGCAGAAGAAAGCGCAAAACAATAAAAGGAGAAGAGCGAATGATTGGGGAAGATAAGAGTAAACGGTCAGGGCCTCTCTCCATCCACCCTCTCCTCCTCACCGTCGAGGGACGATCCCTCTGAAAAATCCTTCCTCCACTGTCTCATACTATAGTTATTCCCACAGTCCCTTCCGCCGCCCCTCTCCCACACTTCCCCCGGAAGCAGGCACTCCGAGGGCGATGCTCTCGCCCTCCTATCCCTCCCACCTCCCTCTCCCTCCCAGAGGTCTCCCTCTCTCTCACCAGAGATCTCCCTCCCAGAGGTCTCCCTCCCAGAGATCTCCCTCTCCCTCACAGAGGTCTCCCTCTCCCTCCCAGAGATCTCCCTCTCCCTCACAGAGGTCTCCCTCTCCCACCTAGAGGTCTTCCTCTCCCTCCCAGAGGTCTCCCTCCCACCTCCCTCTCCCTCCCAGAGGTTCCCCTCTCTCGCCCTCCTATCCCTTTCACCTCCCTCTCCATCCCACCTCCCTTTCCATCCCACCTCCCTCTCCCTCCCACCTCCCTCTCCCTTCCACCTCCCTCTCCTTCCCACCTCCCTCTCCCTCCCACCTCCCTCTCCCTCCGACCTCCCACCTCCCTCACCCTCCCACCTCCCTCCCACCTCACTTTCCCTCACACCTCCCTTTTCCTCCCACCTCTCTTTCCCTCCCATCTACCTCTCCCTCCCACCTCTCTCTCCCTCCCAACTCTCTCTCTCTCTCCCTCCCAACTCTCTCTCTCTCTCCCTCCCAACTCTCTCTCCCACCTCTCTCTCCCTCCCAACTCTCTCTCCCACCTCTCTCTCTCACCTCCCTCTCCGTCCCAGAGGTCTCCCTCTCAGAGGCCTCCTCTTGCCCTCCTCTCCCTCCTCTCTCGCCCTCCTCTCCCTCTCACCTACCTCTCCCTCCCAGAGATCTCCTCGGCACTCCCGGACAGTGGGTGTTGAGAGCGGGCATCGGCTTCTACCGGGTACGAAAACGGGGCATTAAAAAAAAGAGGAAGTAAAGATGGAGGAAGAGGGAAAGCGTAAAGAGGATGAGAGGTGATCGGAGAGAAAAGGAGAGTGGAGGAGAAGAGTGGGGTGAGAGAGAGAAGAGGAGAAAGGGCAGAAAGAATGGCAAGTGGCTTCATCTGCTTCGAGAGTCCACAGCTGTAGAGATTCCGTTGGACGCCTCGAGGCAGCTTCCTTGCATAATGCTGCCTCCCTCTGCCTCTCTCCCTTCCCTCCTTGCCCTCACCTCTCCATTTCCTTCTCCCTCTCCGCTTCATCCATCTCCTCGGCCATCTCTCGCCTTCCCATTCCATATTCGATTCTCAGTCCTCCTGTGTGTCGCTCACATTTCGTTCCACGTCCCTCCCTCCTTTGCTAATTTCAGTACACATCTCACTCTCATCTTCATTTCCTGCTGATCCCCTTCAGTTTCTCCTTCCCTCCTCCCTTCCTCCCCCTCTCATATCTTCGCCTCTCCTTCCTTCCTCCCTTCCTCCCCCTCTCATATCTACATCTTACCGCAAGAGTCGCCCTCCCGCGTCCTCCATCCACGTTGGGCATACTACTTGTATTTCGCTCTTCTCCATTTTACTTCCCCATCTCCGCGTTCCCCTCTATATTTCCCTCCCCCTCTCTTCCCATCCTCTTCCCCCTCTCCGATGCAGCAGGATACATAACATGCCGCTTCCGCGTTTAACCGAGGTCAACTGTTTTCACCATAGGAGGTGACGATAAATCAAAAAAGAGATTACATCCCATTAGAACGATGAATAATTCATTGGTTATTTCCGTGGATAAATTTCATTTTCACATATATTACGCACATATTTGAAGGGAATGCATTCGAATTTACTACCAAAACTCGGCAGCTGATCTTTAAGAGTGCTCAGATTTGTTATTCGTTCTTGATGGCTTCTGTCGATATATCAGATGCAGAATGGAGAACGTGTTGAAGTCGTGCCGTAAAACGACGTACTCTTTCATATATTTTAAAAAGATATACACCGAAAATTATTCAAGATTTTGAATGGAAATTAAAAGGATGTTATTTACCGTTTCAGAAACGTAAAAACAGATTTTAAGCTATCAAAATTAAACACAACAAATCTTCTTTCCTTTATTCGTAAATGTATCGCGATGCTAATGAAAAGAAATCAGTTTATATGAATGCAATTTAACTAGTTTCCGAGATGCTTTTTCTTGACCCTAACTCCTTTGCTAAGGCGAAGTTATGATTGCGAGCGTTCGTTTTCCATCGATATTCGGTGCACCCATTGAATTAGTCCCTCATTGCTATGCGTCATTTCTTCGTCGCGAATCTATCCTCTCGCGGATATCTGGTCGACGGAATGCATCAATCCATCGCCCGCTCTCTGTTTATCCTCGGTCATCGAAACGGCTCTCGTGATTTTCTCTCTCTCCTAATCACACCCTTTGGATAGATTCCTCATCGAGATGGTCCACGTCAAGGGCAAAGGCGTCACCAAGGTTGCCCATGACTCCGCAATCGCCAAAGCGAAATTGCACAGCACGCTGCCAATAATCTTGTAATGGCTCAAAAGTAACTTCGATAGAGTTCGAATAAAACGACGCAAGCGAAGCGAAGGTTCGTCTATTCCATCGACGCACGAGATTTACGGCTTCATTCTGGCTAAGCTCCGAAGGAGTATCTTTGTGTCTTTGGCTTAGTCTTTGCTCACACGTCGAGGAGCAAGGCAAATGGCAAGATGACCTCGAGTAGTGTCACTGTCGCCGTAATATGGCCGTAATCGTCTCCTTAATCACGGCACACAGGAAAGCGAATGGGAAGATGCGGTGGCTTATCAGCTCTACGAAATGCCTTGATCTGCAGAATCTGCAGATCGCAGAATGATTGCATTAAAATGCAGCCAACTTATAATACGTTAAAGGTTAGACTGCTGATTTCTGCTTATCCGCATCGTCACTCCTTCCTCCACGACACTCTTTCGTACAATTTTTACGCCATTTCTTCAATCTCAATTCTTTTCAAAGTTCGATCTCAGCCATACATTTCCTCTTATTTCGTTTCTATGATCAGAATTATTATTTTTAAAGCATTTTTAACCGCCTCTTTTTGCTGTTGTTGCAGTGAATGCAATACATTACATCTAATCATATTTTCGAAGTAATTTTGGTTATTATCATGTGATTTAAAACATTTATTCGCCGCCCAAACCGTATGGGATAAATGGTTAGAAAGGAAAAATTGCCGTTGTTTACAATGATGTCTTGGACCAAATTGGGTACTTGAGAATCGACAGCACCGGAACAGTTTTTTTGGTCCGACAAAAAAATGGGAAGGCAATGTCCTAGAGCGGACCACTACCTGCTCGCACCTCTCTTCCCTCGGGATTCCAACTCCCTCCTTCAACTCTCTTTCCCTCCTCCCTCCCCTCCTCATAATCCCTCTCTCCCCTCCTCACTGTCTCCTCCTCACTGTCTCTCCTCCCCACTATCTCTCCTCCTCACTGTCTCTCCTCCTCATTAACGCGGATTGCCCCTCTCAAAGACATCCTAGAGCGCCAGGAGGAAGCGATGAAAGAAAGCTGGTGACGGAGTACAGATGTAACAACATGGAAGGGAGAGAGAGAGGAATATGCCCCGGAGGGAGAAATATGAACTTCTTTGAACACCTTCGGAAGGAAAGCATATCGGTCCAATCGGGTTGGAATTAGGATGACGGATGTAAGGGGGGAGGGTTAGAGAGAGAGGAGCGGAGTGAGAGAGGAGCGGAGTGAGAGAGAAAGAGAGAGGAGGAAGGGAAGAGGAGGTGCTTTATTCACTTTTGTTCCTTCTCCCGAGGAAATGAAGAGAGGGTGTTATTTTTCCTTCGATTTAAGCTCCGATCATCGCAGAAGTCGTTTTACAAGAAAATTAGATTCACGCAATGTCTTAGAAGCGAGTTATTGATTTCGATGTCATTTGAGATTCTATCAAAAAAAATAATAATTGCGCTGCAAAGCAAAAATTTGTGTTAGGAAATGTCACCTTGCTTTATAAAGCTACCCTTTTTATATTACGGCTTAGTATGTTCACAAATGATTTATCTAACTCATCTTATGACTTCATATCAAATATATGATTTAGAAAGCTTCTGTAGCAATTAAAATATTGAATGAACGAGATAATAAATTCAACTCCAGTGTATTATTACTTCAGGAGTTTCCTATATTAAATTTGCCTTAAATGTATAGGAAGTCGCGGTTAAGCCAATTACATCACGAAATATCCATGTAGTATTTAGGGAACGAATGTGCTGGAGGCTTTTAAAACTTATGAATGATATTTAGAATGAATAATTAACACATGTAAGCATAGCATATAATGGCACAGGTATTCATTATATACATTTACACTTTTGATTTTGATTTTATTTTTATGTATTTAAATACCTCACAAACAGTCATTACCGGTCTTTTATAATGAGTGTAATAACAAAAAACACGATAACACACAAATATGCCCTCGGCTGGATTAGAACGTGTGACCATTGGGAGCCAGTCAGCCAGTTATAGAAGATTTTTTCATCGTAAATAAATCTCATGAAGTCAAATTTCGAAGGAATGCATTTCTGTTCGGCTTAAAACATTTTGTCTTGTATTAATCACGCCAATGTCACTATCTCAATTTTATTGCATAATAATTATTATCCTCATGAATGGAAAGGGTGGTTTAAATTCAGATAAAGAGAGGTTATAGATTTGAAGAACTCTTATGAAGGTTAATTACAGAAAGATTTATTCAACATGCTCTAAGCGCATCAAACGTAAATTAACTTTGTGGAAGGTTTGTATTGTAGAGCATTGCCTCTCAGCATCTAAAGCGTGTACAGGTAAACTGCTCATTAAAATCTCGAGGACCTTCGAATAATTAGTTGAAGAAACAAATTTCCCTCTCCGCTAGTTTTGTTTATCCTTTCAAAAAGCGAAATACCAGACAAAAAAAGTCCACGAGCTTCCAAATGAAAAGAATGACTCACGATTTATTTGTGAGACTTTTATAAGTCGAGAAGGTCTCGGGCGCGTATTTTTCACCGAGGGTGCTTAATTTGAGAGGTTGACTAAATGCGACCGACATCAAGGCCCCGCGATGTTACACCACACGCACACAAAACGCAGCGGTCATTATTCCCACGGCTAGCGCCCAACGACCCCTTTACTACATCTCCATTAAAAGAGCCATCGAAATGACCGAGCGAAGGGTCAAATTGGTCCTAAGTGCTTCCGTCGATTCTCCTCCCTTAAACCCTCTCCTCTTCTCTCTCTCTGCTCCTTAACCGACTGCGACCACTCCCTCTGCCAATATTAAATCCCACAACTTCCGTCTCGGGAAAACAAACACTCTATCTTCAAGTGAATTCGTAGGAAGTTCGTTTGAGATGAGAGGTCATAATTTGGTGGGCCAATAGCAGATAACCTCGAACTTAGAAGAAGCCCTCGACGGATTTTATTGCGGCAGAAGAAATTTGGTGGATTTTCTCCGCCGATACGTGTGCATCGCGACCGAATTTTGCCTACTGCGACTCATTGCGCGATATGATCGCGGCCAAGAGCGTGCGCGTGTCGTTCGTCATCTGTTCTCCATCCTTCTCTCTAAATTTGCGCTCTCGTGCAACCATACTCGGGATGTGGTGTTTGCTTCGAAGATGATGTCTGAGTTTAAAATTTTATGAAGTATTTCGCAATTTTCTATAAAGAAATGCACCTAATAAAAGCTTCGAGCTGAATATAAAGCGGAATTTAGCCGTAAAATTATGATATTCTCCACTGATTATTTTGACAGAAAATTAAAAGTTATTAGAAAAATTGTTGCTATGGGTGAGGCATGTATACGCGCTTCTCTCCATATAAAATGCAATGATTTCCATTGAGACTTAGAGGAAATTTATTAACCATGTCATTCATTAATTTTATTTTGAAGATTAGGTACTGATTTTTACTTTCCCATATACGTAGTAAATTGAGAATCTATAAAAGTGGTTTTCGCCATGCCGTCTGTATGTCGGTCTGTTCGCAGTTCTAGGGCCCAAACGCGTGAATAAAATCGAATGATATTTCGTATTTGTGCAATATGTCATCTTTTGCAGGTCCTCTTTTCATTAAAATGATATTGCGCAAAAATTAAGGGTAGTTTATTCTTGGTGATTTAAAAAAAAAAATTATTTACTTAAAAATGGCTACAGAAAATTTGATTAACATCAATTCGATGTCACAAATATTACTAAGTAAGCCATATATCTCTTGAAATCATTATATGGCGTCCAGTGGCATTTAAATGTACGCTAAGCAACCTTACCCAAGCCATATGACGTCACGCCGCGGCGCGCCGCCGCGATCCACTAAAACTCTTATTATAGCCTAAACGGTTAAACTGAATCGAATGATATCTCATATTATTTGCTGATAATATCATTCACAATAGACACTCCGAAGAGATGAATGATATTGCGCAAAAATTAAGGATACTTTATTCTAAGATATTTTTAAACAAAATTCGATTTACTCAAAAATGGCTATAAGGATTTTAATTAAAATCCATCCAATCGTACAGCCTGATGTCACAAATAATACTTACTAAGCCATATGTCCCAAAAAATTACTAAATATCGACCAATGGCATTAAAATATACATTAAACTACGGTTAACTTTGATTTATAAGCGTTTTTTATAAAGGTACACAGTCGACCCAACGTATATTATACGTATATGAGAAAGTTTGTGCAATATATATTGCGCCGTTTATTTTATATTGCATCTTAATTGTTAATATATCAATAATTCCTTTGCCAAATTTTTAGTTCCAATTTCTTTTATATCCACCCTTGTGTCTACAATATGCACCAGAAGTTATTAAAATGGTGTAATTGAATTTCCATAAAATGGTACATGGTGAATGAAAGGGTTAAGAAACTTCATTGAGAAAATGGTGCGAAATTTCATTTGGAATACATCACAAATCGGATGGATGCGATAGCCTAGCCGATATAAATATCAAAGAAAAAATTACGAAACGAAGTGAGAAAAATCTTTCTCCACGGGGATAGAGATTCGTCTATGAAATGGAAAGGTGACACAATGGATAGGAGAGTCCTGGGCGTGTCTCTTTCTATTTCGTGAAGATTTTCTCCCTTTCCTATCAATCCTCAAGTGGTCTCACTTTCTTTATTTTCAAAGTGAGAGCGGCCCAGAATAAAAGCGCGCCTTCTTGATTCACGGAAAGCAAACACACGCAGAAACGAAGGCAGAATTCCGTTAACTTCGTTAACGTGCTCTATAAAATAAAGTTAACTCTGAGCTTCCGCGCACCAAGGCCTTCATCATTAAATTTGTTAATCACCCTCTTTTGAAAATGTTTTCTCTCTTATAATTAATCTATCCCTTCATTCTTATTACGAGTGTACATACATATTTGCGCATGTCTCTAAAATGGCGCCATTTGCATCCAAAAGTGAGGCTAGGAATGGCCGAATTTAGCCATTGAATAGATTCAAGTGAAACCATTCGAGTCGTACCTTTCGATTCCGATTAATAATCGAATTATTCGAGTCGATTCTTATAAGAGTTCTAAAAAGATAAATAGTCAATTTTTATTAAGATGATATGCATGACAAATTAAGGCAAATTTAATAAGCTGTCAATTAAATTAATCGATCCTATTTATTTATAGAACCTTTAAAACAAAAAATGCACCAAAAAAGAGTGAAATTTATTACATATGTAACGTAAATTAAAATAGGACTGCTGTCTTCCATTGTCGGAATTTAGCTTAAGTTTGAAAAACGACCATTAGAAATAAAATACATGCAAATGCAATAACAGAAAAAATTAATTCTAGACATTCTAGAAATGATGATAGGATACCGCAGAGATACTTAAAGTTATGGAATCGAAAGAACTTAAAGTGATGAAGACAATAATTTAATATGTGAGTTATGGATGCATACTTATACTTGTCCGGACACCGCCTCAGACACTCGATTATTTTTATATATTAAAAAGAGAGTGGGTTCAGGATTTTCTAGATAGACAAAAGAATGATAAGGCTACTCCCGCAAACTTCAAAGATCGTCACACGAATTCTTGCTAAAAGACTAGAAGACGAGGCTGAAGAAATGCTCGGAGAAGATCGATTTGGTTTCAGAAAAAGGCAAGGAACAAGAGATGCTATTAGAGTAGAGAATCACATCGGAAAGGGTAATATTGTGCAGCCAAGATTGTTGCGTATGTTTCGTCGACTTGCAGAAAGCCTTGGAAAGAGTAAATGGGAAAATGCCGATGTGAATAGTAAAGAATATACGAAGCTTAGACTGGAAAGACGGAAGACTTATCAGGACTATCCATGAATCTAATTGTGTAAGTCAGAGAAAAATTATACCAGTCAGTGGAGTAAATATTGGGAGAGGAGTAAAGGCATGCTCACACTAATCGAATTGAAGCTTGGTAACAAGAAAAATATTGTAACCACCGATTTAAATGAATCCGCTCTCACATATGTGCCGCGAATCGAAACGAAAAGAAGCGCGGAGAATTCTTTGCAAAGAATATTTTCTTCGATTCGACGACATCTCGAGGAGAAGTTCTAGATCAGTTGTCGCCATCCACATGCAGTGTTTGGACGTGCCGTGGGCAATTTTCTCATTCATGTTTTTATAATACCTTCCTATAACATGACAGAAAACGGTTTGTCTGTTTCAACGCCACCCGTCTTAACGACCAACCCTCTTAACTACATCCCCTTTTAACGACAATCCCTCTTGACGACCAGTCCATTTTCACGACCACCCTTCCTTTTACGCTTTTTAGCGCAATTGGAAAGTTTATATATTTAAAAATAATTTTTTAACTTCAATTTTCTTGTGTGTAAGTTTATTTTTATGAGACAAATGGTAACATGAATATCATATAGGTATAATTAAATACCAATTTACGACAACTGCAGAAGATTATCGAGGTGGTCATCTGTTAGTCTGGAGCGGCAGTTACTTTTTATGAAATATTCCACCCGCAGCCACAGAAATTACACATTAGCGAATTTAATTAAAACACTAAAATTTTACACGAAACACCCCGTTCCAGGTCACAAAATGAAACATTAGTTAATTTAATGAAACACTAAAGTTTGCCCAAATTGTCCGTTGATGGCGTCCTCTGTCGACATATTGCCCGTTAATTCTAATAAAAAAGCAATGAATGAAGAAAAGTTATTCATTTCATGAATCGAAAATAGTCTTTTCTATATAAACGACCTCTTCAAGATCTAAACATAAACTGAGCTTCGACGAGTATCGCTTCGCGTAGATGTGAGCCTATAGATTGAAAACTTGATGCAAAAAGCTCTAGAAGGCACAGGGCATTTCAAGATAGAAGGAAGGATTATAAGAACATTAAATTATGCTGATGATCAAGTACTTCTAGGAAGGAAGGAATTCCAGAAAATTATTGATAGACAAGTAATAACAGGTGAGAGATACGGACTGAAAATCAATACAGAATTATCCAAGGCCATGCTAATGTTGGTAAAGGTATAATTGAAAATAATTATAGTTGGTAAGACACTGGAACAAGTTTTAGACTATAAATACCTTGGAAGCCTCAAAAATGCACCTATGACGTAAGAGCTATCATAGCGAAAGCAAAAGTCCTCCTTCTGAAGAAAGAAACTTCTAACAGCGGGAATAATAAAGAAATAAATGCGTAAGACATTGATAAAATGCTATGTATGGAGTATGACTATGTCTGGGGAAGAAGCATGGAAACTTAAGAAAAATAATATAAAAACTAGGATAGCTTTGAAATGTGTGAGAAGGATGCTGAAGATAAAATGGATAGATAGGACGAAAGACGAGGAAGATGAAAGAAAATTAGGACGAATGAAAGAGAAAGGCGAACCGGAGGAGAGATAGTATGAATGAAGACGTGTTTGAAGGAAAACCTTGTTGTGGCTATAAGACGAGCGCGATAATTCCCTGTTGAATTATGATGACGATGATGAATATTTTGGGAAATTTTTCTTAATTATTATTTGCAAAACTATAAATCGAAAAACCCAAATCAAATCATCTGAATCGATTTATACGACTAATCTTTACAAGTGAATCGATTCAATCTTTTCGATTAATCGTAACGAATGCATCGATTCATCCACGAATCGGTTCGGAATCGGCCATCCTTAGGCCATCTCCTCTTCCAACGATCCTGAAATATCTCTGGGAATGATTTTGAGAAACCTCTCAATTGGCCCTTAGTTTTTTCTGGATGTCTTAATTTCCATCTGCCCCTCTTTTTTATCTCTAGCCCACACACGACTTGTTTCATATCTCTGTCCGCCCTCTGCCTCATCTGCTCGCCCGCCTCCTTAAATAATTAAGTCGCTTCTTCTCGTTCGTCCTTCAGGGTGTGTGGGCAGTGCGAGAGGAGGCGGGTGTAGGCGGATTCCCGGAGGATGAGAAAAAGAGAGAGAAAAGAGAGCCATCGGATTTGCGAGAGCAAGATCAGCTGTAAACGGCGCGTATCGACTTTTTACGCGTTCTTTGCAAGAAGTGCACGAAGTGAACGCATATACGGGAGGTCGTTTCCGTCCGTCCGTATGTTAAAACTCGGAAACCGCTAGACTTATTTTTATGAAATTTGGTATCGGGGAGTTTTGTTAAAATTGGTCTACCGATTCCAAATTTTGTTAAAATCGGACAGCAATTACGACCATGTTATATGAAGATCTACATGTAGTGTAAAATGTTCCTTTGTTTCAACTCGGGAATCGCTTGACGTATTTTGTTAAAATTTGGTATTGGGGAGTCTTAGTAAAATTGATCTACCAATTCCAATTTTGGTTAAAATCGTGAACCGCAGGACGTATTTTGATGAAATTTGGTGTTAGGGAGTTTTACTTAATTTCTTGACCGACTCCAGTTTTGGTTAAAATCGGATAATAATGACAACTTTACGTAAGGACTTACGTGTATTTTACAACGTACCTCGCTAGCTTCTCTTTAAATACTTATCTGAGCAAAAAATATTGAGAACATTGTGAAATCTCAAAGAACGCATTTGGAAACTGTGTACTCCGACATGGAGTACACCTTTCCAATCTTGTTCGTTCGGGTGACGGTTGCAGTTTGCGAAACATATAGACCGTGACGGCATAAATGTCTCTAAATATGCGTTTATTTTTTCTTATTTTAAGAGTTGTTTTCATTAAAGAAGCTGAAAGAGTTTTATTTTTCGTATACTACGAATGATGCATAAAGACTGAATTTTACATAAAAATGCGTAAATTGGTAAAATTCATAATGATAGCGTAGTACAAATGCATCGCAGTAATTTAAAATTATTTTACATGTAGGGTTCTCTAAACTCTTCATTATAAATTAGTTGTAGCCAAGTCGAAGCATTTTAGGATGAATAAAAATATATACTCAATGGGAAAAATGTCGATGCGAAATTTCTGTCATGTAATTTGTATGACTCATATTACTCAAGTATGTCGTTTGCCCGTATTTTGCCTCGTGAATAAAGTCCTTATATTGCCGTTGTAATGAGTGCCAATGAGGTGCCACTACAATGCGTAGAATTCACATTTCGTATCACTGAGATATCCGAATTTTTTCGCGGCATGACTCACGTAATGCGCATGCGCGGCAAGAGTGTACGAGGAGCAGGGTAAGGCGCGCGTTGAACCCATCCGAAGCGGAGCGGACAAGAGGGCGCCGTGGTGCACTTCCCCGGTGCAGAGTCATCGAAGGGAGAGCCATATGGCAAGCGTATCGCCTCTTCGCGGTAATCCACGCGACGGAACCGTTATTTCGGAAGGTCCGACGCATCGATGGCTGTTTTTTTCGCAAAAAAATCTCTCTGTTCTGCCGAAGGACGCAATGCTGCCACGTGTACATTTCTCATCGATTCCGTAGTTCATTTTATCCGGCGGTGAAGTTTGATTGTTGCGCCGTAACTGTAGGTCGGGTGGAGTGTGAATTAACAATGATTTCGACTAAATAATCCAAACCGACACGGGAATTCTCCGCATTGAATAGTTTGGGAGGATACATATTTTCATTAGATGATGAGATATTTCATGCATATCTCATAATTTGTCGAATATACTTTGTCGTATTTTACTGAAAGTATAGATAATGTCAATATTTTTAGGTTCAATCAACAATTATTTTATCTAATCAGGAGGTTCGTGGGCCCAATCGGTAGTGGTTTGCAAGGCCCAAAACTCGCGATTTCTGGAAACATAAGGGTAAATTTTATGTAGAAAACAGACTATCAAATCATTGATAATTAATTTGTACATATATTAAAACAGTAAAGAGGGCAGGCTTCGGTGTTCGACGTCAATCGCGTCTTCAAATTAGAAAAAAATTATTTTTTCAATGGGACTGTTTTTCTCCCGTTATCTTTCATGTTAATCGTATTCATCATTTAGTATGCATGATCCATTTTCGTGTTGGACTTTTCACACTCAAATTGTACATTTCTGTCTCCTCTCGCAATGAGCTCCTGACTCCCTAAGCTCTTACTCTAGCGGCTGGAGGGCCTTTAGAGACGAGAGGCCCTAGTCCAGGGGTCGGCAACATTTCATAGTAAATTTGCCACTTTTTTTGTCTCATTCCAAAACACTTGGGATCCGCACGCTGACCATCTGTATGACCTTTTATTAGAAATGCGAGTGATTGCAATATGCATGTTTCATAACTGATAAAGGTTAGGGAGCTTAGCTATCTTCTTAAGAGGCACAATTATATACTAAAAGAGCCATATGCGTCCCCGGAGCCGCAGGTTTCCGACTTCTGTACTAAGCGGAAGCCTAAATCCTCTGACCCTTTATTACCCTTTACATTAAATCCAACGTTTTGAGGCTGTCAACGATTTGTCATAAAAATTTTAAATTATTACATTCTTTTGCTTTCCAACTCACCACATTTTATACAATCACATATATTTGGAACCTCATCTCCATAAAACCTTACATGCAGAATTAATTTTAGTTTTAAAAATACTATCAGCCGAAATTGTTTTTCATTGATCATTTCATCCACAAAAAGAGGTCCTTCAAGTTATAAATAATCACAAATAAAGAATAGTTACAATATTAAAACCAAATTAAGATATACCTTGAAGGATTTTGCTCATATTTGATGTTCATTCATTTGAGCTACAGCTGGAGTCTGTAGTTTTTTCTACGTTACGGAGGCCATTTTAGTTGCGAGCGCTTCCACGGTTCGAATCAAGACTCCGCATCGGCTGCCGAGCACCGAGCTGGAGCTTGACGAAAATAATTGGCGTCGCGGTTCCTGAAATAAAAATGTTGTTTGCGTAATGTAACTGCTACATCTTCCAACTGACTATTAATTTCCTTTCTTTATTTTTTCAGCATTGGCTGGACCCGAGCAAAAAAGTGGCGAAGCAGCTTAAAGGTGAGTAATGAGCTCTTCTTGGTAATCCATCTCACGAGCCTCTTTGACAGAAGACGAATTATGTCCGATGCAATGAGAGGAGACATTTACAATTCCATAAATCGCAGTTTTATTCATCCGAACGGAAAGCTTTATAACTCATCTCCTCTGTTTTTCCTTCCTCCTTCATTCGTTTGCGTAGATAAAAAAACATTTTCGCCAACCGGTTGGTCCATTTTTGAGACTTCTTCATGCAAAAACTTTTAACGAGTTTATCTTTTGACAAAGTAAATGAAAGAAATCGTTAAGTTCAGAATAAATTTACGTTCCATGGAAAACTTTCGGATTTTCTTTATCCCACTCGTGATTAATTTTCACCGCGATGGAGCCACGCGCTTATTTCCTCTCGAAATGAAGAAATTAATATGAACCTTTGCACACGGAGACATGCATACACGCGGGAGTTAATTTTTCAAACTTGGTTAAATATGAGAAATAACGAGCAAACTCACACGTCGACTTCGAGTATCGGACCCAACCTCTGTTGCGAGCGGCTTAAGCGCGTCCATTGCCCGCACGCCTCCAGCCCGCCTCCGAGGTCTGCATGCCTCCAGCGACACGAGTGCTTCGCAAACAGGACGAGCGACTCCTCCATTGCCCGCACCCATTTGCCGGCGAATGCCACGAGCTTTACTCGAAGCATAACTCCCATATTGGTGCTCCTAAATCATTTCCTTGACGAGCATCGGAAGATGTCGCCATATTAGGAAAAGGATTGCTTCGGTGACAATAAATTCTTCTAAGATATCCGCATTCAGTTACCTAGAGGTTTTTAGTCCAAAATGTTGGCGAAGCGTTTGAGAGATAGACAGAACTGAACTATAGAACAGGTCAATCGACGAGAGGTGAAGTACTTGCAAAATTGCGGCTTTGTGCGGCGTGAGAGAGAGGGGGGAAAGGGAGGAAGACAGACAGATAAACGGCTTTATTTGGGCAAAATTTAGGCCATCAGGAGAGAGAGAAAGAGGGAGGGAGGGAAGGAGAGGAGGGATGGAGAGAGGTGGGAGGAAGGAGGACGGAGAGAACGAGAATTAATTGCGTTTTGATTTGGGAACGGCGCACGGTTTGTATTTAATCCGGGCGGGAGGGCGGTGAAAGTGGTCGGAGGAAGAAAGGATTGGGATATGAGAGTGAGATATTGAGGGACGGAGAGGGAGAGCGAAGGATAGCAGATGGAACCAAAATGGACGGAAAACGAGGGATTATTACGGCGTGGTAGATACGTACATACATTAGGATGAGAGAAGTTACGGGCATTTTATTTCAGAAAATGATAAATGGTAGGAGGAGTAATTTTATAAGACTAATTTGATTCTTACCAAATTAATTAAATGCTTATCAAAGAATTCCTTTTCTTGTTCTGTATTGACAAATTGAATTATTAGTGGAATTTATAATTTCTATTATTATTTCTACTTCTCCTATTAATCAAATTTCAACAGACCAGCAGCTTAAAGAAATGTGACTGCTCTCAAAATTTATATACTATGTTTAGACATTCTAAGCGCTTCAATAAATATAACGCTATTTAGGTCGTTCCATTATTCATCAAATGGACACAAATTGAAGATGGAGGCTTGAGGGGTATCAGCGAAAGAAGAAAATGTTATCTTTCAAGCAATTCTGATTATGAAGCCATGTTACAGTACTGCTCAAAATATAAATTTCATATGACGTGCAAAGCCTAAATCTTAAATGCTCTCTTAATTGTCCAAAAAAGGAATTTCTGCAAAATATTGCTTCGTGAACTAATTTCTAGGTACAGGTTTTAATCACTCTTACTCGGTAATAGTTTTTCTTCCAAATACCAACTCATGCGTCTCCATTTAACGCGACTTCGATAGAACTGCTAACGGTATTGCATTAATTTATTTCTTCGGATTAAACGTGAATTCTCCACTTATATTTTCATTTTGTATTCTCAATCCAACATTTATTTAGAATTCATGCATTTATGAAAAGGAATGGTTTCAAATAAAAGTCAGCCGGCAACAAATTAAAGTTATTTAATGAATGCTAAGCAAACTTTGGAGTTGGTCGAGATTTTCTCGTGTAGAAAAGTAAACATCAATAACTGTAAGTAATTTTCTTGGGGGCAGTAAACATAAGGAGTTCCAGGTCCTTAAATCGAAAACATTTGAATAAGAAAAGCACGGAAAACTAGGGAGAGGGGAATATACTGTGGTGCAGGACAGTGAGAAGGAGATAAGGAAAGGGAGAAAGGAAGAGAGATGGAGAAGAGATTCCACGATGAAGGAGTGAGAAAAAAGAGGGAGAATCAAAAGTCAACTGAATCGTTAAGGAATTAATGACTGCGCCACTCGAAAATATTTTCACTCTAATTAGCCGATAATTGATTGGTAACCATGACTACATAGGTGGGTGGAAGAAGACTGATATAAAAAGCAGAAAAAATGAGGAGGAGAGGTAGGAGGGGCAGAGGGAAAGAAAAAGCCGAAGAGTATTCCTTGGCGCGCTCGGTAGGAGGATAAAAGACTCATCCATTTGCGTAACAAATTGCTGATATAAATAACAAGGAAAGAGTAAAAAAGAATCTCCTTCCTCACTAGTGACTTAATTAGTTCGCCTGGATGCGTATTCAAAGGCTAGAAGAAGAGGCGAGCAATCGGAAACGAGAATAAAGCGTTGGAGGGGATGCTGGATGTGAGGGGAAATTGGAGAGGGGGATTGGAGGGGGAAGATTTGGAGGGGAGGATTGGAGAGGGGATTGGAGGGGGGAGGAAGAGGGGGAGGGAGGGATAGGAGGGGGAGGGTGGTCGCATGCGAGGGTTTCCTCAATCCGCTTTCCTGTTCGCTGCAGCGTCTGCTGAATGCGATTCGAAGACGATTTTGAGGGAAGAAAAGTTCCATTGGAACTGATTCGTTCGATATTTGTTGTTTCTTATTCATTTGCTCTTGTAATGCGAAAAATCAGGAATCATATTTTAGTTAAAGTTTGGTATACTTCAATTGGGTACTTTTTTGCGTTTGCTCCGTGTCTTTTTCAAAGAAATTCTATCTTAGATAATTCCTCTGGATAATACGTCCGCGTCGCCATAAATATTTTGTGGATATTAATTTATTTAGGAGGTTTACAGCGGAATATATTTAAGAAAAATAACATTTCTGATTGATAAATGTTCGCATTGTCATTTGATTTAACGGTAGAAAAATGTGAGGAGCTTTTATTATACCTAATTGAATCTTCGGTTGTAGAAATTAACAGAAAAGCCGTGAAGTTTTCAAACATCCATATTGAGTGGCGGCATCATATTTCCGCAATATATTATATTAAATGAATGGCTATAATCAATCTATCGAATAAAAAATTACTACAGATTTTTAACGAAATAACTGATAAGATAATTATTTGTTTCATATTGACTGCTAAACAAAATATACTAATAATATTTAAAAAATCATTACTCTACAATATTGATACATTTTTGTGCGCTATAAACAGATTAAAGAAAAAGCCTTCTTTTTTGTCACTTTTTTCTCATTATATATCCTCAAGCCATGAGCGAGGTAATTTTATTAAAGCAGTGTTATTTAATAGCTCATAAATCGGGAAATCTTTGGAGTGTATAATTATATGGTGGCCATTATTTACATTAAATACAGTTATAATATTAGTTTTGAGATATTAAACAAGATGCTCTATTCAAATGATAAAAAGAATAAAATAGCAAAAATTTATTAAAGATTTTATCCGTAAGTGTAAACTAACGATTTTAATACATGTACTCTACGAACCAGCCAGATAATGGCAAGTGCTTACCATCCTTTTTGTTAATATAATGACTTTATATTAGTTTAGCAACATACTGGATTTTTGGTAATCTCATGAATATCTGGATATTTTTCATTTTCAAATATTAGCTTCTTCAATCACTCAGTAAAGTAGCAGTCAATGTTCAAAGGAAAAGGAAGGTCAACCGATTCTTCCTTTCCTTGAGAAAGCATTAACTTTTTCTCAAAGTTAGTTCTTACGCTGATTTTTGGCAGAATCATATCAAAGGCATAATAAAGAGTGAGAAAAAGAAGAAGAGCATCAAACGCGGTACGTTTTTAGAAAGGACGACGACTGCCGCTCGCACAAATCGGATCCCTTAAAACGCCCACCCTTAAGGTCTTATCGGAATTGGAAAGAGAGAGAGGTCACTCCACAGCAAAAATAGAGAGAGGGTGCCTCCAAGTTAGCGGATGTGGTATACTTAGGATTCGAAGGGAGTGAGCGAGAAGGAGGAATAAAGAGGAGGAGAAGGGGGGAGATATAGGAAGAAAGAGGGAGAAGAGAAAGGGAAAAGGGAGAGAGAGAGAGCCAAAGAGCTAACCCATGATTATATCGATGTCTCCTTCGCTTATCCGGATATATATTCCTTAGCAGAGAAAAGGAGAATTCGAGGAAGAACCCTCTCCCCCTTTTCCCCTCATCCCTCCCACCTCTCCCCCTTTTCCCCACATAACTCCTCCCACTCCACTTTCCCCGCATTCCTCCTTCTCACTGCCCCACTTTCCCACTCAACCCTACTCCTCCCTCTACCCTTTCCCCCTCATCTCTCCTCCTTCCTCTACCCTTTAAATTTAAATGTAAGAATGGACCTTATGGTCTAAATTTCGCCCGAATAAAGACGATTATCTATCTATCTATCTATCCCCCTCATCTCTCCTCCTCCCTCTCCCCCTTTCTCCCTCATCCCGACTCCTCCCTGTCCCCCTGTCCTCCCCATCTCTCCTTCACCCTCTCCCACTTTTCCACATCCTTTCCCGCATCCCTCCTCCACCCTCTCCCACTTTTACCCGATCCATCCTCCTCCCTCTCCCACTTTCCCCCTCATCCATCCTCCTCCCTCTACCCTTTCCCCCTCATCACTCCTCCCTCTCCCCTTTCCCCCTCATCCCTCCTACATCTTCTCCACCTTACCCCCATCCCTCCTCCACCCTCTCCCGCTTTTCCCCCATACTCCTCCTCCCACTCCCCCTTTCCACCTCATCCCTCTTCCTCCCTCTCCCCATTTCCCCCTCAACCCTCCTCCCTCTCCCCCTTTACCCCATCCCTCCTCCATCTACCATTTCCCTCTCATCTCTCCTCCTCCCTCTTTCCCCCTCATCTCTCCTTCTCCCTCTCCCCCTTTACCCCTCACCCCTCCTCCCTCTCCCTCTTTCCCCATCATCCCTCCTCCACCCTCTCCTCCTTTCTCCCCCATCCCTCCTCAACCCTCTCCCACTTTTCCCTCGTCCCTCCTCCTCCTCCCTCTTCCCATTTCTCCCTCATCCCCCTCTCACCCTTCCCCCTCATCACTCCTCCCTCTCCCTCTTTCCCGTCATCTCTCCTCCTCCCTCATCCCCTTTTCCCCCATCCCTCCTCCTCCATCTTCCTCTTTCTCCCATCCCTCCTCCCTCATCCCCTTTTCCCCCATCCCTCCTCCTCCATCTTCCCCTTTCCCCCATCCCTCCTCCCTCTCCCCTTTTCCCCCATTCCTCCTCCCTTTTCCCCATCCCTCCTCCCTCTCTCCTTTTCCCCTCCCTCTACCCCTCCGTCTTCTCACTTCAATCCCAAAGGAGTGTTTTCATGGATCCGCTTGTGCTCCACGCTCCCCCTACTGTTAACTATACTTAACTCCATTCTCCTCACACTCTTTTGCCCTCTTAAGTCGCAATGACTCCTCTTCCCTCTTCTCCTATCACTGAAACCGAGAGACCCTTCCCAAGATACCCAGATGGGTCCTCAGGGTCGGAAGGCCACTCAGGGCCTTCGAGAAGTGTGTAGCCAGAGAGTGATAAGGAGAAGACGTATCGCAAAAAAGCTCTCGTTTTCTCTTGTCACTAAACTCATTTAATGATATGGAATTAAATTCAAACGAATAAATAGTACAGTAAACTCTTGTCCAACGCGGATTTCCTATACGCGGTGAAATACATGCGACGTATATTTACTCAACACGCATAAAGAATAATAATACGTGGGCCTGAATTGGGCGCGCGCCACATTTTATCTATGCATGTCACGTGAGAAAGCTCTTAACCTATGAGAACGCGAGATTTTTTCCGTAATACGTTGAATTTGTTTGTCCAACGCTGCATTTTCCAGGACTGCGATCCCCGCGTTGCGCAAGGGTATGCTGTAATGTGGTTTTGTGGTGATGCGTCCACATTTCTGTATATACAGAAAAGGCTAAATTATGATAAATTTTGAAATGAACCAAGTGAAGATAACGTTAAAGATGGGAGGAATTACATTAATGATATTATTGCTAGAATAACGAACGGAAATATTTTTTTCGATTACATAAGCATTATGAGGACTAGAAAATGAGATTATGCTCGAAAATAGTCAGAGATAAGAACCTGTGCGGAAAAACTTTGGCCGTGTGGTGGGCGCCTAAATGCGATGGAGAGGAGGAGTCATTGGAGGAGATGGCATTAGCGAGATTAAAGAGATCAAGGAGATGAAGAGCAGTATCCTGAGAAATACTTAGCGGAGGAAGACCTTTTCACTTCCTTTCAGGGACAGCGTGTATTCCTGTGCTCAGGGAAGAAGAATTGATGAATAAGTGGCGTCTCTTGAGACATATCCGTCATATAGAGATTGAAAAATGGCCGAGTGGGATTATGGGAGACGCCAAAGAGGAGCCGTTTTCGCTTATGAAAATCTCGCAGACTTTTTCGAAAGGGACGTATCTTCATTATTACACTTTTTACTTGTGTAACAATTAACAAAATTAAATTTCAGTGTGAAACACAAATGATCAAATGTTTGTTGCCATAACTTTTTCCATATCAAATTATCTCTTGATATTTTATTTCTAAAATGCCATCCAATTATTTCCTGAAAAAACTATAAAATGAGTACGTATTCATCTGAATGACAAGGCATAATAATTCAGTAAATTAGCGTTAGAGTTTAATATTCTTAAAGACTTTTTTGTTTGCCGTATATAAAATCTTTGCCTTTTAAATAACTACGGCAACTTCGTGATGATTGAAAAGAACAATATGTCACTTATTAATTAAAAGAAATAAAAATGAAATTCTTAAGGCTCTATATTTTCAAGGCTACGCAGTATTACGTATATTTAGCTAAATAGAGGGCCTTTATCTGCGTGGATGGGATTTCACTGTTCTCCCCCATTTAAAGAATGCAATATGAAACAGCGAAGAAAAAATATTGCTCCTTATCTCGCCTCTTAATATATTTTGAATAATAAATTCAGCTTGAAATCATTCTCTGTCCTCACTCACTTTCTTCCGTGGAACTGAATCATTCACTCCTTCTTCCCTCCCCTTCCACCAGTATATCTCCTATTCCCTCCCTCCCCTTTTCATTCCCTTCCTCCGCTGTCTCCTATACCCTCACTCCCATTTTCCATCCCTCCCCCTCTCCTACTACCTCACTCCATTTTTCCATCCTTCCCTCCTCTTTTTCCTCTCTCCTCCTCTCCTATTGCATTACTCCCATTTTCCCTCACCCCTCCGCGCTCCCCTATTGCCTCCGCCCTCTACTATTCCCTCCACTTTTTCCTCCCTCCTCCTCACCTCACTCTCCCATTCCCTTACTCCCCTTTTCCCTCCATCATTCCCTCTCTCCCTCATTCCCTCCCACCCTCTCTCCCTCTCTAAACCTCCCTCCCTCTCTACCACCATTCCTTCTTCTGTCCCTCTCTCCATCTCTCCCTCTCAGCCTCCCTCTCTCCCTCCCTCTCTTCCTCCCTCCTTCTCCCCCTCCCTTCTCCCTCCCTCCGTCTCTCTCTCCCTCTCACTCTCCCTCTATACCTCCCTCTCTCCCTACCTCCCTTTCAAACTTGCTCTCTCCCTCTCTATCTCTTTTCTCATTCCCTCTCTACCTCTCTACCGCCCTCCCTCAATCCTCCCCTCCCAACCTCCCTCTCTGCGTACGTCCCTCTCTACATCCATCTCTCACTACTTCCCTACCTTCCTCTCTCACTCCCTCCCTCTCTACATCCCTCTCTGCCTATCTCCCTCTATCTCCCTCTCTGCCTCCCTCTCCACCTTCCTCTCTACACTCTCTCTCCCTCTCTACCTCCCTCTCTACACCCTCTCTCCCTCCCTCTCTCCCTCCCTCTCTCCCTCCCTGCCCACCTCCCTCCCTTCCTCTCTCCATCTCTCCCACCATCACTCTCTCCCGCTATCCCTCTTCCCCAACCTCCCTCCCCCTCTCTCTCTCCCTACCTATCTCTCTTTCTCCCTCTCTCCCTTCCTCCCTCTCTTTCTCCCTCTCTCCCTCCCTCTCTAACTCCCTCGCTACATTCCTTCCTCTCTCCTTCCCTCTCTCTACCTCCCTCAGTCCCTACCGATCGTCTCTCCCTCCCTCACCCTCTCCCTCCCTTCCTCTCTACCTCCCTCCCTCTCTCCCTCCCTCTCTATCTCCCTCCCTCCCTTCCTCCCTAACTCCCTCTCCCCCTCCCTCTCTCCCTCCCTCTATCCCTCCCTCCGTCCTTCTCTCCCTCTCTCCCTCTCTGCCTACCTCCCTCTCTATCTCCCTCTCTACCTCCATCTCTACCTCCCTCTCTACCTCCCTCTCTACCTCCCTCTCTACCTCCCTCCTTCTCAACCTCTCTCTCTCTCCCTCCCTCTCTCCTCCCTCTCTCCCTCCCTCTATCCCTCCCTCCGTCCTTCTCTCCCTCCCTCCGTCCTTCTGGTCTAAATTTCGCCCGAATAAAGACGATCATCTATCTATCTATCCCTCCCTCTCTACCTACCTCTACCTCTCTCTCTGCCTACCTCCCTTTCGGCCTCTCTCCCTCCATCTCTGCATCCCTCTCTACCTCCATCCCTCTCTCCTTCTCTATCTCCCTCTCTGCCTTCATCCCTCGATGCCTCTCTCCCTCCCTCCCTCTCTAACTCCATCTCTCACTCCCTCCCTCCCTACGCTCCTCTCTACCTCCCTGTGCCTCTCTCCCTCCTTCCCTCCTTCTCCCCCTCCATCCCTCCCTCCCTCTCTACCTCCATCTCTACCTCCCTCGCTCTCTCCCTCCCTCTCTCTCTCTCCCTCACTCCCTACCTTCCTCCCTAGCTCCTCTCCCTCCCTCCTTCTTTGCCTAATTATTTACCAAGCGTTGAGAGGCACGCCAATAGTAGTAATACGTCCGACCGTCATACCACTATAAACGCCATGTTAATTAACAGTAGAATACATTCTAAGCGTAGAAATAGTCGACGTACTGGGGAGGACAAGGAGGCAGTAAATAATAATAATAATTCAGTTGCGCGCGAGGCATCGTTGCAGCGATAATCTAAAAAATCATCACGGTTAACTGTCGCAACATTTGCAGGAAGGAGGCCGAACTTGAACATCTTATTCGTAGTCCGCGTGCTGAAGTAGTGATAGGTACAGAAAGTTGGCTAACGGCGGACATAGCCAGTCAGGAGATCTTTCCTCGCGACTATAGCATTTTTAGAAAGATCGATGTAGCCGGTCGGGAGGTGGAGTCTTTATAAATAAATACGAAAGTTACCAAATACAGATTAATGACGACGAAGTCGAAAGTGTTTGGTGTAGTGTGAAAGGGGTCGACAGTAAAACTGTAAATATATGCGCTTTTTATAGACCACCAAATGCGAGCGTGGAATCTATTTATTATCTAGAGAAACAAGTGTCGACGCTAAGATCGATTAATAAAGATTTCAATCTTCCGTCAATTGATTGGAAGCATAATTGCTTTTATCCCGGTGGTAGAGAGCGTATATCTTACGAGGCTTTACTTGAAACTTTCGGCATACACTCATTGTATCAGTTAGTGAGATTTCCCACGAGATTTAATAATATATTTGATTTATTGGCTACTAATCTTCCTGAGCGTATGAATAAGGTATCTGTTGCTGGAAATCACAAGGCAGTGTACGTGGAGTTTCAGCTCAACATTGAGAAACAGGTTAAGGCTAAAAGAAAGCTTTATGTATTCGCCAAAGCCGATTTCACAAGATTTAGGTCTTTTCTGCACCCATGGTGAATATAGAGCAACTAAAGTTAAGGCGTATAAGGAATCCCGCGCTAAAGCGAGAAATACTATGCGTGAGGCTTTTACTAACTTCCGAAATAAGGTATTTATTTGAAGGAGGACCCTAAAGCGTTTTGGTCCTATGTGAGAGAGGTCCAAGGTAGAGGTCCTACCATACCTTCCCTGCGTAATGACTTGGGTGCCGTTATTCATGATAGCGTAGAGAAAGCGAACCTGTTAAACGGTCATTTTGTAAAAGCATTTACAGCCGTCAGCGACCATTGCGTACATTATGCACCCGAATTAAAGGGGGACCTGATGGACGATATAGTATTTTCTGAGGTGGGAATAGCAAACCAATTAAGTTCCATCAGACATAACAAAGCCACTGGCCCCGAAGAAATTCCTGCTCGCGTTTTAAAAGAATTAGCTGAATAAATAGCACCTTTCCTTCGGATAATCTTCGAGAAATCCATTTCTCGCGCAGAGGTCCCTAGCGACTGGAGGTTAGCGCACGTTACCCCAATTCATAAGGGCGGCGACAAGGAGAACCCAGAAAATTACAGACCGATTTCTTTAACTTCGATATCGTGTAAGATTCTCGAGCATATGCTCGTTAGCAACATAATGCGATTTCTTTGTAGTAATTTATTGTTAGATGATTGTCAACACGGCTTCAGGAAAGGTAGGTCATGTGATACTCAGCTCGGTCTTTTTGTTAATTGTATACTGAGAAGCGGAGAAAAGAATACGCAGGTTGATGACATCTTCTTAGATTTTAGGAAATCCTTTGATAAGATACCTCACAGGAAGTTAATAACGAAATTAGAAACCTTAGGCGTTAATTCTAAAATCGTTAGTTGGATCCGTGAATTTTTAAATCATAGGAAGCAGAAGGTTGTTATAGATGGGAAATCTTCGAACTTAGTGGAGGTTGTCTCTGGCGTTCCACAGGGTAGTGTAATTGGTCCGTTATTATTTCTAATTTATATAAACGATATCAGCTCAGTAGTCAAGAGTAAAATTAGGCTTTTCGCGGACGACACCGTCATCTATAGAGAAATAAGCAATCCGGAAGACCACCAGTATCTCCAAAATGACCTAGAAGCTATTTCTGCATGCTGTAAGGAATGGCAGTTAGAGATCAACCAAAAGAAAAGCTGCGTCATCAACTTCTGGAGAACCAAGAGTATCTCGTTGGATAATAATTATTCGTTGGACAGAGTAGAGATTCCAGTTTCAGACTCGGAGTCACGATCCATCGCGATCTCTCGTGGGACACCCACATTCGCCGATTGATAGGTGCCGCTAACAAAAATCTGGCCTTTATAGGCAGAATAGTTCGTAATAGCTCCGAAAAAGTGAAAGAATTATGTTATTTATCATTGGTTCGACCTCAAATGGAATACGCAGCAGCGGTTTGGGATCCATACCAGAGGGGACTCATAAAGGATTTAGAAAAAATACAGCGGCGAGCAGCTAGATTCGTCAAAAAGTATTACGATAAAAAACACAGCGTAACGTTACTCATTGAAGAGTTGAGTTGGCCATCGTTGAAAGATCGTAGATTAGAGGCGAGACTTAAACTTCTAGATAAATATAGGTCGGAGATATTCGTAAATGAAATGAAGGATATTATTCGACAACCAACGTATATCGGACGGAGAGATAATGAGGACAAGATTCGCGAAATAGATAATAGGACAGTGAGGTATAAGGAGTCCTTTTTCCTTAGGACAATACGTGACCACAATAGATAACAGTGAATAATAAATAGTTAGAAACTTGGTGCGCGGCATCCCCTGCCATCCACCGTCAAGGTGACTTGCAGGGTAATATGTAGATGTAGATGAATACATCTAATACTCCCAGTGCTTACTAACATCTTCAACCACTCCTTATTACAGGGAAAATTCCCATCGCAATGGAAACGCGCGTTAGTCCGCCCAATCCCAAAAAATCTCTCTCCGCAAACAATGGTCATCTACCGATTAGCTTCCTTCCCACTTTATCAAAAGCTCTTGAGCGACTTGCGCATGAACAAGTAACAGATTTTCTCAACACAAATAATCTACTTGACTCCCATCAATCTGGCTTTCGGTAGTCACATAGCACCACCACCGCGCAAATTAAAATCACCGATTATATACGCAGACACATGGATGACAGAAAACTTACAGTACTAGTGTTGCTTGACTTTAGCAAAGCGTTCGACTCAGTAGACAAAGACATACTCCGAGCAAAACTCCGCTGCATGCGATTCTCTTAACCTTCAATAGATTGGTTCTCCTCGTACATTAGCGACCGTTTCCAAAAAGTCATCTCCAGCGACTCCTCGTCTTCATGGCTTAATGTTAATCAAGGCGTTCCGCAGGGCTCAATTTTAGGTCCCCTCTTGTTCTCTCTATTAATTAATGATTGTTTTCAATATTTCACTTACTCCAAGCATCATCTGTACGCCGATGATCTCCAAATATACTTAGACACCAAACCAAATAACTTATCTCTTTTCATTGCCAACATAAATCATGACTTGGCTCAACTTCAAGAATGGAGCTATGACAATCTTCTCAACATAAACCCCTTGAAATCTCAGGCCATTTTAATCGGTTATTCAAAACTACTGGCTTCTATAAACCTTGCGGAATCAGTTCCTCTGTCTTTGAATTGCTCAGCTATTCCCTATTGCAAAACATAAAAAATCTCGGCATTCTAATTAATGAAACGCTTACCTAGAACAATCACGTAATAAAAGTCTTCAAGACAATAAACTCTTCCTTACATACTCTAAGGCCTCTCACTGACATTCTTCCCTCTTCATTAAAATACAGCTAGTGACCTCTCTAATTCTGCGTCACTTCGATTATTGTTATATTGTATACCAGGACTTGTCAAAGGATCTCGCCATTAAGCTACAACGTTCTCATAATGACTGCATCAGATTCATCTTGAATCTTAAAAAGTCTGACCATGTCTCAAAATACTTCCGTCGACTCTCCTGCCTAAAACTTGAATCTAGACGGAACCTTCACCTCCTCTCCATATTGTATCAAGTTCTTAATAATCACATCCCTTGTTATCTTTCTTCTCAGTTCGCCGCCATTAATACAGTTCAGCAATGCAATACCAGAGGATGCGATAAATTACTAACTCCACTTCATAGAACAGAAATTTACAAAAAATCCTTTACCGTCACTGCTTGAAAATTCTGGAATGGCCTTGCAACGTTAATAAAAACTCTCTATCTCTAGGCACTTTTAAACGCTTGTATCACAAGTATCTCCTCTCACTCTCCATGCATTGTTTGTAACAAGGATGCGCTTATTAGGCATAAATCATAATTTTATTTTACTTTATTTTCCTGCATCATAATTACAATGTTATCTCCCAGGCATATCTTACCCTACAATCTCTATTTCCCTCTCACCCCCTCCCTTATCTGGATATTAATGTATGCATTTATATATGATTTTTTCTCTCTTTCTCAAGTTTTTGTTGTTTTTTTCATCTTTCCCTGAACTATTTTGGATTTTTTCGCGGTTTTTTACACCTCTCTTCTCTTCGTAGGTGTTTTCCGCAGTTGGAAATTTTTTCTGTGTTAAAATATAACAGCTTTTTATCGACCCACAAAACAAACAACATTCTTTGGTAATACTCGGAGATCTATTAACCAATATAGAATTAACTTGTAATTTGTATATATTTTACTGTAATTTTTATGAAATTTAATTTCTTTTAGTATGTAAATATTGTAATTACTTATATGACGAAAGGGTTAAATGTAAGAAGGCACTATATAGTCTCAATTTCGCCCTAAATAAAGCCGTTTGCCTGCCCGTCCCTCTCTTTTTCCCTCTCTCCCTCCCTCTCTACATCCCACCCTCCCTCCCTCACTCCCTCTCCCTCCCTCCCTCCCTCTCACCCTCTCTCCCCCATCTCTACCTCCCTCTTACCCTCCCTCACTCTCTCCCTCACTCCCTCCCTCACTCCCTTCCTCCCTCTCTGCCTCCCTCAATCCACACCTTCCTTTATCGTCTGCTCTAAGACCCCGTAGCCTGCTTTTTTGTTTTTGCTTCCGAGGAGGGTGTGTTCTTCCTCTTCCTCCCTTCGCCCTCCCCTCCATCGCCTTCTCCCCCTCCCGTCCAACCCATTTCGTCCTTATTCCTCTTCGTGGTTCTTTTGCTCATCCCCTCTCTGTGGAATCTTCCGCCCACTCTCTTGTGTGGCGCTGCCTCACTTGTAGCGGTGCTACCCTTCCCTCAGGTCTTCCTTCTCCGTCTCTCTCATTTCCCCTTCCCGCACTTCCCTCTCCACCTAGCTACTCTCGTTTAATTTCTGTCTCACGAGGGAGGGAAAAAGATAATTTTATATAGAGAAGTGGGACCAAATTGACGCATAAAAGCAACCCAGCAAAAATTTAATGTATCTTTGACAAAGCGAGGGCCATTACGCAGACCATCACTGGATGAAGTTTAATTCCGTTAGCACTTCGCCCCTCATGTTTACTACTAGTAGGCTATTGTTTTCAAAATGTCACCTATGCCAATATAGTAAGTGTTGTCATAATTTTGTTCTATCGTCTTTTAGTATATTTTTGTTGTCTTTGTCGTGTATTTATTTGGAATTTTAAGATAGATTTATTTTAAATGAGAACATTTTGTCCATAAAATGTTTTCTTTCTCAACCATGTCAATGTCGTTCATGAAGAAACTCCCTCGAAATATTTTTAATATTCCTATTTCACGCTTTAAGATATTTGCTTCGGCATTGCATGAACTGTTGATTGTGTCCTCCGCATGCAATAGATGCATTTATTTTATTTTAAAAATTTAGGTAGTTATCTTACTAGAATTATTTTCAATATATTTTTCATTGCTTCGTTTAAAATCTACCGTTGATATCGAATGTTCGTCATAGCATTAAAATAACGAGAATGCTCGTTGCCGAGTTACTTAAGGTCTTCTTCACTCCAGCGGCCTCGTCCCCAACTCACTCATTGTCCCTTATTCCGCACACGCTAGAGGTCTCTAGTGAGGCTAATTCTCTCCGAGGAATTCATTAGCGCACAGCCTCATTGAGAAATGCGGAGAGATGGATAGGGATGGAGGCCCTTTCTCTCGTCACACGCATACAACTGGGTACAAAATCCCTCATTCATCCGCCCACCGCAAGATATCCCTTACCTCCTCCGCTTCTCCCCTTCGCTCTGATTGCCTTCCTGATTATTCTCTCTCTCTCATTTGCTATGTCATCCTCATCCATCCCCTCCTCATCCATTCCCTCCTCATCCATCCCCTCCTCATCCATCCCCTCCTCATCCATCCCCTCCTCATCCATCCCCTCCTCCAACTCCATTCCCCCGTTTATCCTTCATCTCATCCTCCTATGCTCAAACTTCCCCTTTTTCCTACCTCGTCATTTCTCCCTTCAGAACTCCACTGCCTTTTCAACCGCATCCCATTTCCCCATCCACTCTGATCTTCCCTCCCTCTCGCCTCACAAAGCCAAATGGTCTCTTCCGCTTCGGTCGACATTCTGATTCTCCTCCTCGCGCCCTCCTCCCCTTTCTCCGCCTCCTCTACAATCGCTACGATGAGAGGGAAAGAATATACACTTAATTGCCTAAAAATCTCACCCTCCCCCCTTGTGTTCCCCATCCTCGTTTTCCGCTCTTACTCCCTTTCTTACCCGTTTCATCTCCTATTCCCTTCTCCCACTCCTTTTCACCATCCTCATACACCTCCGTCTCTCTCCTCTCTCACTCTCGACGATGAGATGAAAAATGGCGTTACTTCGCTTGCAACTCTCTCTCTTTTTTATTTCCTCCCTCACTCTTTCCACTCTTCGGTATTTCGTAATGGAGGATAATATATCGTTTAGAGAGAGCGGGATCCGGAAGGTGCGAGCAAGTTAGAATCCGAGTAATGAATATTGAAAGTGCTCTGCTAGAAGAGGGAAAGAGGAAATTATAAGGTAGGAGGTGGAGGATCTTATTGAAATGGATGAGCCTTTTTCTCTTAGAAATGCAATCGAAACAAGTTTTACTTAACGACATACACGCTAACTTACATCTCTGTTTGAACTGAGAATCTATTGCGGATAAAGGCATCTTTCGAGAATAATTAACTGGCGTCTAGTTGGAAGTGATATCGCCGTGACCCAAAAAACTTCCTCTTTCCCGAAGGGATACTTAAAGGAAATCGAGCGGCATCAAGAACCTATTGAAGAAGATATCGATTGGTTGTTGATGAAAATCTATTTAAAGTTGTGAAATTACCAACGAAAATATTAAATAGAATGGCTGGATTTGACAGATATTTATAGGCAGACATAGCTCAAAACCTTTTCACCTGAAGATGTTACGACGTTATTTTAATAATTGCATGCAAGTGACGTGGTTGTTTTATTGCATCTCATAATTGTTCAACAAGTAAAAATAAATTTCATGTTGATCGTCGTAATGATAAACACGCATATGCTGGCCCTCGCATATAAATGTGCGCGCACAAGCAATCATACTTCAGTTAAACATAAAAACGTTAAAGACATAAATAGGATTATCTAATATACAAAAGAGAATGTTTGTGTGCTAATATCTCGAACACCATAAGAGCCGTCGAATTCAAAAGTTTCATGGGCCATGCTACGGACCAAGGGAAGGTTATAGCATAGGTTTCTAGACCGTGGAGCCCTCTCATACCCCGTGGGGTCAACGAAATACTATTTCCATAAGAATGCATGGGAAATGGTGTGGAGAAACCACAAAATGCAATGCAGCCCTTCACTGATGTGGATATAAATATACCTAAATGTTAACTTACGATCACGATAAATGTCTTATTTTACGCACGAAAAACGGAATATTAAATTCTGTTCCTATTTTGTCGTCTTGTTACATCGCTCGAAATTATCCTTTAAGTGCAAAATTTATGAACATTTTCCAGGCGGCAACAAAGCTAAATTTCTCAATTGTTGTACTCTTCAAAAAGAGATAGCGATGTAAAGATTAGTGCAAGGAAAATCCACGCCGCGGCGCGCCGTAGAGGAAGAATAGCCAACGCCAAGATATAGGGTACAAATGGATTCAATATAGTCTATGAATACTTTTAAAGTGAGTCAAACTATCTTTAAGGAATATAAGAACGTTGTTATCCTTTACCATTGAAACATTGTAAGATTTCTCGGAACATAAATCGATATATCTACTTACATTTGTTCGGTAACCAAGATGTTGTTTATTGTTTATGTTTTGGCTAATAATATTGACATAACCCACATAATTTTATTGCTGCTTTAAAGCCTTCGGTGCAACTATCCATGTGAATAATAAGTAAGGCGTTAATGCGTAATTATATTAATAGTAAATGTTAATGTAAACATAGCTTGCGTAATTAATGAATAGGGAAAGCTTAGTAAAGTTTGAAACTTATGCCAATTATGCTTATTAGATTATAATAACACTTTCCATGTCATGCCATCACACTTTTTATCGCCAAATTCGATTTCAAAGTCCGGGATCTCATTTTTTTCGTAGGTTTAACTTTAAAGTATTCACGCGACAAATTGTACCCACAAAATCAGCCTTTGCATGAGATAACGTATGGTTAAACTAAATAAGAATATATCTTCAAACATGTATCAAACGGTTTCAATTCATGCCCAAGTTTTTAATGTTTTTGATATTCATGACCACATAATATGATGCAGTTTATTTTACTGGAAATCAATTCGCGTGAAATAAGTATATTCTAAAAATTATTCCATCAATTGTTTATGATTATTTGATAAAAATACAGTCGCCAAATTTGTCGATGAAGGATGCGGGACAAATTTATTTATTTGGGCAAAAAGATGGGAAGACAAGAAATATTGCATATCATTAAGCACTACAATAAAAATTAACCTTTTTTTATTAGTTGTTTTATTCTCAAATATTACAAAATATTTTTTGTCTTGACTTAAAGACCCGAGCAACGCCGAGTAATTTCAGCTTATAATTATAAAAATACAGATCACATTTTGTTAAGCAGCAGTATTAACTTCAATTCCCAGGAAATAATTAAATAATGACACAATACGATACCAAACGTCTTAAATTTTCTTAGTCACTTCTACGGAAGGTTTAAATACACATGAAAGAAACTTTCCTCGACAATATTTTCTAAAAAACCAACTTCATTGCAATCGAAGAAAACACATCTGACCGGAACTAATAAAAGATATCAGACACGTAAGTTTGTAGAATAATCTGTTTTTAGATCCGCCTTTAAATAATATCGGTCTCAAACACAAAGCGCCATAGATAAATTCGCGCAGTGAACAATATAGTTTTTATACTCAAAACACTCATTCACGTAATAAAGCAGCGTTTCAATCGGCAGGATAAGTGAATAGGTCTTACTGAAGAGAAATAATAGCAGAAAATATGTAGACAATAATTTTAGTTCCCCCCACTCTGTCCCATGCACTCCTTGCGATGTTCAAATAGCAATTCTCCCTTCTTAAAAGGTACATACAACAAAATCCCTCCTCTGCAAGCGCACTCCACGTCCTCCACTACTACCTCACCTCCCTCTTTCCCTCCCACTCTCCTTTCACTCATCACCCTCTTTCCCTCCCTCCCTCATTTCTCTCTTCTCCCCCCCTATCTCTTCTTCCCCTTTCCCTCCCACCCTACTCTCCCTCTTTCCCTCCCACACGCTTCTCCCTCTTTCCCTCACACACACTTCTTCCTCTTTCCCTCACACACTCTTCCTCTTTCCCTCCCTCCCTCCTTTCTCTCTTCTCCCCCTATCTCTTCTCCCTCTTTCTCTCCTACTCTCCTTTCTCTCTTCTCTCTCCCTTCCTCTTCTCCCTTTTCCCTCCCTTTCCCTTTTCTCTCATCCCCTCCCTATCTCTTCTCCCTCTTTCATTCCACCCTTTTCTCCCTCTTTCCATCCCACCCTTTTCTCCCTCTTTCTCTCCTACTTTCCTTTCTCTCTTTTCTCGCCCTACCTCTCCTCACTCTTTTCCTCCCATTCTCTTTGTTCTCTTCTCTCTCCCTATCTCCCTCTTTCCATCCCTCCCTCTTCTTCCTCTTTCCCTACCACACTCTTCTCCCTATTTCCCTCCCACTCTTCTTTCATTTTCTCCCTCTTTCCCTCCCACCCTTCTTTCATTTTCTCCCTCTTTCCCTCCCTCCCTCCATTCTCTCTTCTCCCTCTTTGCATTCCACGCTCCTTTCTCCATTCTCAGTCTTTCCCTCCTACTCTCTTCTTCCTCTTTCCACCCACTCTCCTTTCACTCTTCTCCCTCTTTCCCTCCCACCCTCGTCTCCCTCTTTCCCTCCCACCCTCGTCTTCCTCTTTCCCTCCAACCCTCTTTTCTATCTTCTCCCTCCCTTACTCCTTTCCCTCTTTCCCTCCCACCCTCATCTCCCTCTTTCCCTCCCACCCTCGTCTCCCTCTTTCCCTCCCACTCTCCTTTCTCTCTTTTACTCCCTTCCTCAGCTTCCTCTTCTCCCTCTTACCTCCCACCTTCCTTTCTCTCTTCTCCCTCCCTTCCTTTCCTCCCTCTCTCCCTCCCATCCTCTTCTCCTCCTTTCCTTCCACCCCCTCTCTACCCGTAGCGTACATTATTTTGTCCTCGAATTAAGAATCACACACTAGTTTGAGAATTTATCATTACGGTAATTGTAGTTGATCATTTATGAGGCTGACCCTTCTCATGAAATGATGATTTATCGAGTTTCCTGCTTTTTTAACAATTAGAATTAATTTTCCGGAAATTTAGATATAATATGTTCTTGAATGTTAAATATTTTTATTTCCCTTGGATAGAAGATCAGGCTAAACTTCAACCTTTGATTAAAATTGACACATAAATTGACAAATGCGGAGACTACGGTGAAATTGATGTTAAAATTAAAATTTAACTTCTTAATCGTAACAGTATTTCACTTAAGGAGTTACATTTTAATTTGAGAAACATTGTAGAGTATTTTATAGTTGTAAGTTTTGTTTTGAGTTATATCATCCATATCGACATTTGACTTTGTATTACTCCCATTTCTCGGCACTCGATTTGTAGACTACAAAATATTCGGGAATAATTTCCTATCGATCAATTTAACATATGGACCTATCAGCTAGCTTTTAATTAATGTTTCAATGTATTACTGCCAATAAATATTTGCATCGTGGAATATTCTTTATCTAATCTTTCCTCACTTTTCTACATATTTACCTTTTTGTATGTTTATGATCGCTTTTAGCCCAAAATTGAGCGATGGAAGTTTGTAGAATTCATCCTTATTTCCAGGAAATCGCATTTTTTATGATGATTTTTTCTTTTCTCCAAGAGGTTCAAGGCCTCGAAGTGTGCCGCAGGCAATATTTTTTGTTTTCATTTTGTTGCACGTGATGTCTTTTATGCCATTCCATTCTATGAAGAAGAGTAGTTGCCTTAATTATTAAACTAAACTTATTAAATCCATGAACTTTAGCGCCTATTAAACCAGCATATTAATTATGAAAACTTTTTAACTCTATATTCTTAAATAAATTACGGTAATATGAGAGAAAAGTATTAAAACGAGAAAACCTCGCCACTTTCATTCAACCAAACAAATTCCATGGTTCTGCTTCCGTAATTTATTCTTTCTTCGCTTTATATCTCCATTATCAGAGTCTCCCTCTTCCTCTCTCTTCTTCTCCCCCATCTGCCCCTCTATTCCGCCTTCATTTTTCCCTTCTCCGCCTCCCCTTCCCTCCCTCCCCTTCCTTCCCTCCCTTTCCCTCCCTCCCCTTCCCTCCATCCCCTTCCGTTCCCTCCGTTCCCTTCATCCCCCTCCGTTCCCTTCATCCCCTTCCGTTCCCTCCATCTCCTTCCCCTCCCTCCATCCCCTTCCCTCCCTCCCCTTTCTTACTCTCCCCTCCCCTTCCCTCCCTTCTCTTCCCTTTCTCCCCCTCCCTGCTCTCCTTCCCTCCCTTCCCTTCCTCCCCCTCCCTCCTCTCTCTCCCATTCCCTTCCTTCCCTCCCACCCTCCACATCATCGGCAGTCCCTCGTATCCTCCCCCATCCCTCCACCCTCCCCCTACCATCAACCTCTCCCGCTCCCTCCTCTTACCCTTCCTCTTCTCACTCCCTTTCCTCCTCCATCTCTCACTTCTCCCAGTGCCCATATTCATCACCCCCCTCCCAAATCCCCTCCTCTTTCGCATCCAACTCTCTCCTTATTCATCTGCCTTCTTCATTCCTCACATTCAATAACTCCTCGTATTACTCATTGTAACGTATCACTTCTGCGTTGCTCCTTTTACTCTCTTCCCGGAACAACTTTTATCCTTTCTCGATTCTCTTCTTTCTCCTCTCTTCTTCACCCTTCAAGTAGCTTAGTCATTCCGGGCATAATATCCAGCACTAGTTATAAATGTGAACTATTCGAACAACGCCGATTTTACACCAACAGCATTTCGCCATTGAGTGTACGTTGACAGTCTGTGTAGATTAAATGAAGCACACTTAACAAAGACACACCATTGTCGTAAACAAATTACATCGGTTTAATTCTTTAAATTTCGTCAAATGCACTGATCCCATACCAGCTAATGACTCGTTTTAGCGAATTATTATAAATAAGCCGCTTCTTTTAAAAGTCTAACATTTATGATT
Organism: Tanypteryx hageni; assembly: GCA_028673005.1. Taxonomy (NCBI): domain Eukaryota; kingdom Metazoa; phylum Arthropoda; class Insecta; order Odonata; family Petaluridae; genus Tanypteryx; species Tanypteryx hageni. The sequence goes on along the minus strand of CM054116.1, from coordinate 11,111,168 downwards.
TTTAATTCTAAAATTTAACTATGCCTTGAAAACAGATCTTTAAAATGAACTGCTCTATACTAGCCATAATGGTTATTACGGGCTATATATATGTGTGTGTGTGTGCGCGTGCGTGCGTGTGTGTGTGTGTGTAAATGTTAGACGAGTTACAAAAGACCCTAAGTGTTCATATGCATAAATAAGTGAATCAAAAATAACGTTAGGTTATAAAATAATCAAATTAGAGTGAAAATTATTCATCGGTGGGGGTTATAGTAATAACGATTATTTTCATTAACTTTCTAGATATCACTTAATCAGATAAGTGGGTGTTGTTCCCAACATGTTTGCAATTTTTCAGCAGCAGCAGTATTTTAATAAATAGCCGTGTATTATTCGATAAAGCGAAGAGTGACTCTTCGTCCGATCCCTTATCCTTCTTCATTCATCCTCTCCCTCGCTCTACCCTCTTCCTCTCTCTCCTCTTCCTTTCTCTCCCATCCTTCCTCTCCTCCTTTCTTTCTCCTCTGTCTCCTCCTTCCTCTTCTTCCTCTTTTCCTTTTCCTCCTTCCTCTCTCTCCTCTCCCTTCTCTTCCTCCCTCTCCTCTCCTTCCTCTCTTCTCCTCCGAGATGTTTCTCTCCGCTCAATTTCGACGAGCAGTCAGCTGGAACGGGCGGATGCTTCCTCCTCCCACATCGTAACGCCTATCTCCCTCCCTCCCTCACTCCACGCCGCCTTCAACCCTTCTCTTCCTCCCACTCCTTATCCCGGGTCCTCTCCTTTCCGTCACAGCATACCACTCTGAATCTTTCCTCCCACCCTATTGCCCTCAACAGCCCCCTCCCTACCCCCACCCCCGCTGCACTCCTTCCCCTTCTCGTCGTGAGATTTATTCGTAGCCTCGAGCAAATTCGACTTAAACGCCACAGCACTCGTCTTTTTAACTCCCTCTCTCCCCCTCTCTCTTCCCCTTTGCGCCCAAATCCCTATTTCTCTTATTTCACTCTGCGAGAAAACGCAATAAACTGACTGATCTCTCCGAATTCGCTTGAGACAAAGCTTTATTTTGCCTCAGAAATTAATGGAATAGCTTAACATTCGGAATGGCCACAAAAGTCGCGGTAATTATAAATTCGACGGTTTCACTGCATTTTTTTTAAGTACAGCGTCAGTCGCAAGCATAAAAAAATGAATGACATTTGAAATTTTCCTCTTGCGAAGCATTCGGACTGAATCTTGATGGAATGAAATGAGGCGGAGTATGCGAAGAGAGAGATGGCGAGGGAGAGAGATAATAAGAGTGCGATGAGGGAGACAGCCGGGAGAGGAGGAGGCGGAATGAAGAGGAAGGAGGCGGGATGAACGGTAGGATAGAAGTTGAATGGAAGGATGACGAGTCATTCGGCTGCCTTAAGAGAGGGAGAGAGAGCAGACGCAGCCTCGAAAGAAAGTGGCTGTGATGATACGAATGGAGAAAGAGAAGGATTGGAACGGCGTGGGCGGAGGAATTGGCACTTCCCAAGTAAACGGTTTGTTTGGACGAGTCCGCGACAAACACGTGTAAGCAACGTTACGTCAGCCGTCAGCTGTCGGAGAAATGGACCCGTTGCCACTTTATTCATCGAACTCGCTGCGGGATTAATAACGATTTCTTTGTTACATCAATCAGGTTTACGCTGAAGTTGGTAAATGTAAAACTAGGAGTACGAAGTAGAGTTATTTTAATAGAATTGAAGTGTCTGGTGAAGATATTACCGATCGCGAAGTTACTATTTATTTTGCGAGTTACTTGGATTAATCTTCCAAGCGACGGAAGACCGCATAATTAAAACAAGATGAACAGAACTTATGATGCCGACTTTCCTTCTTTCTAATTTACATTAATTTAATTTAAAATAAATTAGTGTGATTTCATTGCTATTTAGAATCAGATGTTCAAATGTTTGTATACTCCAATCATTTACAGATTATAATGTTTTTACAGGTTGATTTGTACAGAATTGATTAGCGTCTGTATTATGAAAGTCTCTCACTCGTTAGCTAGCAATATTATGAAAACTTTCAATGAGTAATCTAAAATGTAAAGGTATTACCAAATCCGAGACCAACAATAGTCGTTGCAATGGCAAAACTCTCGTAATGAGTGATCAAAACTGCAAAAACGCCTGTACTAACGCGGAATTCGAAGATAAACATTAGACTCTCGATTTCTTTCCCTCAAAGAATAGTACAAATCCCGCCCCAATATTAACATTCTAAGATATTTTAATGTGCAAAAGATAATTACCCTGCACGATGGATTTAAGATTTTCCATGCAAATGAAATAGGAAGGATAGTTCCTAGAATTGAACCCGCGACTTCAATCGTCCCAATGAAAACTATCCTCGGGAGATCGGCCCATGCAGCAAGAGACTTCCACCAAGTTTTATGAAAATCGGTCTATTGGTTCGAAAGTTAATAATATGTGGCGACGGACAGAGAGACTCAACGGCGAAACTATAAGCCTATTTCTATTCTGGAAATTAGGCTAAAAAATTGAATAACCAAACTGTCCTACCTTCGATATTGCGGGACCGGATGAAGTTACAGCTGCTCGAAGAATTCTTTTAGCGTTGTGTGTTTTCAAAGCACAGCACTAAAAGGCAAAAATAAATTACGAAATTTACAAAACATTCAAAACATTGTGTTTAGTGATTGCCATATGCTTTCTTCGAAAATTTTAACATAAATATAGAAATTTGGCACCCATCATATAAATTGAGTACTTTTCTCCTCTTAATGTTCTAATCATTATGGTTGACAAAAAAGTCGCGAGTGGGCGCCAGATTTCTATATTTATGTTAAAATTTTCAAAAATAGTATATGACAATCACTTAACACAATGTTTAAACGCAAAATATTGTGACACGCCGATTCAATATATCGAAGGTAATCACTGTAAACGTCACCGCAAAATCATTGCTAGGTACATTGCACCTACTAATTTACCTTAGTCTGGCTTCCTTTTTCCAAGGTGTTAGCTACAGTAGTCCCTTGTGCAAATCGAGGGTTACGTTCTTGGAAAATCCGAGTTGGAAAAAACCGCATTGCGCAAATTTAATGTCTAAAAAAAAATCATTGTTCATGTTGGCTAGGAGCTTTCTCGCGTCAGATGAAAGCGCCGAGTGCGATGCGGACACAATTCAGGGCCGCGCATAGTTCGATTTCACACTTTTTGGGAAAATCGGATTTATTGTAGCGCGTGTTATCAAATCCGCGTAGGGAAAACCCGCGTCGGATAAGGGTTTAATGCAAATGTAAATATAACTTAAATATGAATTCATTTTATTTTCATTTAGTTTATTTTGGTGTATATTGCTTGTTAATAATCACTACAGGATTACATCTACAGCCTGTTGAGATTTCAGCAAAATTGTTAACTATAAATAAATTTCAATTGGAATTTTGGGACAAAACATTTTCTCAATAATGAAACGACAAACGAAGTCAGTTGGAATATCTGTCGTACGAATGAATTACTTCCTATCGAATGTCCGCGATCGAGTTCAAAGTGACACTCGTTGATAGATGAAATCCTTTCACAGAGCCTTGTAATCAATTCCGGAATAATTATAGTAACCGATCCTTTCATAAAACTGTGTGTTCCATGTTGCTCCGCAATAATGAAGTTTGAGAGACCGAGGCAATATTTCTCTTTCGCGGTGTCTGAGTTTTTCGTGATGTCTGAGTTTTTCGTGATGATATTCGGACACTTGACTCAAAGCCTTCATAAGACGCGTCGAGGAAGTATTTAAAAAAAATTCTAAAAGTAAAAAAAGAACCGCCATTCAGGAAAACACCGATTAAATTAATAACTCCGGTTTTGATGACTCGCACGTTAAACGCCAAAAAATTAACTTATAGAGACACCGACAGGAAAGGAAGTATCGGTGACTTGTAATTAGTGGCGGAAAACGAGTTGTGGCGAAGTAATGTTATTCACTCCCATTTATTAGCGGTGGCAGTTCTTATACAGGGTTGGGGAGAGCGCGCATGCGCAGAGCGACGGACAGATGGAAGGAATCGAAGAAGTACTTCCAACGCACTCGGTGGATGTTTATTATTTGCGGTAAAATAAAACTGGAGACGTACGCAGTTTGACAGCATAACTGCAATCCGCGAACAGATTGATATGTTCTCTTCTCATTCTGATGTTTCAAAATCATGTCAATTATTAATTGTTTAAAAACAACTAATAGGCAACTTCGTTCCGTGTCCTTGATCTTATGCTCATCATATTACCTCGTTCTAGGCAACACGAGTACAACCATATAGAAATACGTGTAAATATTACAGCAAGCCTTTATGCGGTGCACATACGGAGATAACTATTCAATTCATGTTCAGTATGTGTTTTGGATTAGAGATCTGTGAATGTCGTCATTATCTGCTCGCTTGTCCATAATTCCTCACCCACGCCCTAAACAATGCGTTTTATTGGACTCGCCTAGTTATGACGACTTTACAGTTTAAAACAAGAAAGAAAAATACAATCCATAAATGGAATAAACAGAGATTTTGAATGTGTTCATTATGAGAATGCGTATAAAACGGTATCGACCGATCGGTTCTTGAATTTTTATCTCCGAAGAAATAAGTCGTAATTATGTATTTCCTCGGACTTATTTGTTTTGAATGAGAGTATGAGAATATGTTCCTCCATGCACTGAACAAGCTGATTAAATTCAGCGTTAAATTTCACATTATAAATTTTTAATGATATTTTTAGGCGTTCTTTACCAGCGAAGCAGTAATAGCGGAACGCCTTATGGGCACGTCTGATCCGTCCGTCCGTCCGTCCGTCGTAACTTTCATCTCCTAAACCGTTGGACGGATTTTCATTTAATTAGGTATGAGTGATCATTACTAAAATTCATCGCCCAATTGTGATTTTCAACTGAATCCGTCAATTAGAACTTCCAATTTACATAATTACTTTAATAAACGTATACTCGTATCTGGTTAAATGGCTTCCGTAAAGCAACAATGAAATATCAAACTGTTATCTCCCTAGCTCTTATATGATCTGCAAGGTATAGATATAAAAAATTATTCTGATAGAGAACAACATTTACTACAATATGGTCCAAAGACCACATAATTACAAGTTATGGTTTCGGAGATAAAACTCCCGAGCAAAACATCGCATATTTTGTTTACATCGATCGCGAAGACCTCTCAGCAAACAACAATTAAAAATCCATATATTTCCCTCCCTTTCTCTTATATGATTTGTGAGGTATAGATTAAAACATTTATTCGGATAGAGAACAACGTTTACTACAAGGTGGTCCAGGGACCACATAATTACGACTTATAGTTTTGGAGATAAAAATTCGATAATATCCCGAGCAAAACATCGCATATTTTGTTTACATCGATCGCAAAGACGCTTCTCTCAGCAAACAACAATTAAAAATCTGACGTGGCCACCACATGACTTTCTCTATATCTGTAATGTTTCTAAAAATTCCAAATAGATTAGATAATAATAAATGGTTTTAAAATTGCGAGAATATTTTAGACTTTACAAAGAACAGAAATAAACTCAAACCATAGCCTTCTAATATTGCATATAGCTACAAAACTCCAACAATTAAGAAAAGAAAAAGGAGCGTTACTAACAATAAGACCACTAAGCGTCAATTGTTAACAAAAGTCGTCGGTAGGTGGCGTGGTGGTGGCAGCTAGAAATATAAGATATCTCTTAAACAATGCATTATATGAGAAAATGTTCCAAACAAAAATTGTAGAAATTAATTTTCCACCAACTTTTATTCTAGTATATTTTTACATTTATCAAATATTAGACCAAATATCTCATAATAACGGATAAGTGACAAGAGTAAACACCCACTTCCGATTGACCGAGTTTTACCAAAAACTAATCTGTTCTTCTGACTTTTATAAAAATGTTAAATATAAAATTTCGCGATGACCCGATTAATAGTTTTTGAGTTAGAGCGCCCACAAAAAGCTATCATATATATACACACACACGCGGACATCATCGAGAAAATGGTCAAAACGTGTTCAGGGGACATCAAAACGTGTATTTCCGTGGAAATTATTATATTTATTTTATTTATAACTTCAATTTTTATCAGTGTTATTATTTTGAATTTAATAAATAAAATGTATGTTGCCCGCAACATTCTTTTACTTGCTCCATACACGAAGTATAGAAAAGTATTGTTTTCATGAAAAAATCTGATGTGGCCAACGCATGACTTTCTCCATAGCTGTAATATTTCTAAAAATTCCAAATAGGTTATGATAATGAATATTTTAATGAACTGCCTGAAAAATTTAGACTTTACAAAACAGAAATAGACTGCTACCGTAGCCTTCTGATATTGGATATGGTCAGGAATTAAGAATAAAATCTGATGTGTCCAACACATGATTTTCTCCATATCTGTAACACTTCTAAAAATTCCAAATAATAATAAATATTTTAAGAAACTACGAGAAACTTTTAGACATTACAAAGAACAGAAATAAACTCAAACCAAAACCTTCTGATATTGGATATAGCCACAAAGCTCCAACAATTAAGAAAAGAAAAAGGAGCGTTATTAACTAAGCGTAAATTGTTAACAATAGTCGTCGGTAGGTGGCGTGGTGGTTGCAGCTAAAAATATAAGATATCTCTTAAACAAGGCATTGTAAAGGAAATGTTTCAAACAAAGGTTGTAGAAAATTAAATTTCCTACAACCTTTATTCCAAAACATTTTTACATTTTTCAAATATTAAAGCAAATATTTCATTCATTTAATAATTTTTTTGAGTCCATAGTTGAAGTTCCCTCTAAAATAAAATGTTATGACTATTTTGTAGTATTTAATCGATATGAAAAAAATCTTATTGTGGTCGGGATGTGGTTTATTTAAACCATTTTTGCCTTTCATGTATTGGCAAAACTGTTCGTTTATTGCGAAATAAAAATAACTCTGCTCGTATTTGTCTTCTATCTCCATTTATTCAGAAGAATAAGGAACGCTTATTTAGATGTCAATAAATTAATTTTAATTTTACTTTTAAAGCAACCAAAATACCGTGCCTTTGGTTTATTTGATTTGTAACTGGATTCACCATGATTGAACTTGATCAGAATATGTGAAGAGTGATATGTTTGCGTTATGAGGAGAGATTGGGCGAGACGAGTTTAAATGCGAGATGAATGAAATGTACAGATTAAATAGGCGGTTTTCGAGATGGAAATCCGTTGGAAAAAGAGGCGAGCAGGAGAGGGTAATGGATATTGTAGAGAGAGGGAGGGGGAGGGCTATGTAGAGGGAGGGAGAAAGGAAGGGAGGGGGAGAGAGGGAGGGCTATGGAGAGGGAGGGCTATGGAGAGGGAGGGAGAAAGGAAGGGAGGGGGAGAGAGGGAGGGCTATGGAGAGGGAGGGAGAGAGGGAATGAGGGGGAGGAAGGGGAAGGGAGATAGAGGAGGAGGGGAGGTCTATGGAGAGGAAGGAAGAAAGGAAGGGAGGAAGAAAGGAAGGGAGGAAGAAAGGAAGGGGGAAGAGGAATAGAGGAGGGATGAAGATGGGAGAGATGGAGGAAGATAGGAGGGGAGGGAGAGAGGGAGGAAGATAGGAGGGGAGGGAGAGAGGGAGGGCGTGACGAGGAGATAGAGAAGAACTTCGATCTGGAGGAGGAAAGAAGATCGTGACCGCGTAGTCGAGGGACGCCCATTCCCGGTCACGATCCGCGTAATTCGGTCGCCATTTCAGATAAAAACGAAGATCCAGGTCCGCTGCGGAAGGAAAGAAACAATGGAAAGCTGCTGAGTAAAGGCAGCGCATTGAAAACACACGCCTTCCAATTCATCTCTTTCTCTCTATCTCTCTACTCTTCCTATTCCATCGCCTCTCGCTCCATTTTTATACAATTTAATTTTAATTTCCGCCAAGGTTTTCCGTGCACGTGAGCATCGAATTTTGTTTCGCGCTCGCTTATTTGCCGTCACGTCATTAGAGTGCGTTCCCATGCTCGTAGAAGTTGTTCGTTATACAATGCTTCCGAAATACATATCCAGTAACTCAGACAATAAATTTGAGAAGAAAAGTCTAACTTCTGATTTAGATTGCTATAGCAATTTTCAAAATATTGTGGAAAGAGAATTTTATTATGCCACATGTTAAATAATCATAATAATATTTAAATATTAGAGCAGTACAACGACGTTTTAAGAGAATTTAATGAGTATATCTGACAAATACGAATTTCTTGTTGTGTTATCGAGGATTTTATTCAAACAATCTCCTCCACACTGAAAAGACCGCCATAGATAAAATAAAATACCTTTAATACATATGCGCTGATTGAGGGACAAATGAAATGGAAAGAAAGGTATAATCATTTAGTGTAAGGGTGGTTGCCTATATTTTATTTGATACCTAAAGCGCACACCATTGTTCTGCTCAAGACGCTTCACATTTAAGGCACTTACATAATTTAATTTGATCGGCTCGCTTCAGAAGTTTTCTTACAGATTTAGACTCTCCTCAAACATACAAATAATAGACAAACCAGCAAAACTTTTTCTATCAGATTCGTCAGTTCAAATTATCGTTTCGATATTCCGTTTCAAGCGGGATTAGGGAACTCGCAGCGAGCATTCGGATGAATGAGCGAATTCCCTAAAATCGCTTTTCTTCTTTTTCTCGCGGCCGCCACGCCACGACCTCATCCTCGAGCTTGTCGAATTCCAACAGAGCGGAAGCGAGGATTGGGCCCGAAATGGCCCATTTAGCGATCTTATCTCTCCCTCGCCTCGCAGCCCTCGCTCGCATCGTCCGACGTCGCAAAAAGAAAACAAAAAACCCTTTCCGCTCGGCGAGACCTCGACACGCCGTGCGAGCGCATTCCCACGCCGCCCCGCCCCTGCGCGGCAACCGCGGAAAAAAGGAGGATAACGCGGCCGTCCGATCTTCAACAGGATACGCGCCCTATTAGCGCCGCGTCGGACGCCGAAATGCGCAAAAACCGCCCAAAACAAACGGACTCCCAATCTAATCGAAGCGGCGTTCGTTCCTCCCGTTTCCGAGCACTCGTCGTTTCGTCCGTTCGAATGGCGCTTCAGATAACGGTCTCGATAATACGCTTCCGGAGAAGACGAGGTTCGCGGTATTGCGATCCGCTCGCTACGAGTCCTCCTTATTGCTTCTCGGAAAACCGATTTCAATTGACTTCGCCAAACGTGGATTCTTGGTTATTTCCCTCACGGAGTAGCGCATGTGGTTCTTTTGCGTCTGTCGTTATCTCAAACATATGAAACGTGTTCTGTATTCTTTCAATGGGTTACATTCGATCGAAGTTGGACGATAAGTTATTAAGGATTTATGATTTTTGAAACAGCGTCCATTTTGATGATATTGTATTGTAAAAATAATTAACGTATTTCGTTCTCTCGGTTGTCTTGCTACGGTGGTTTCTTTTCGTAAAATACATTTGTTGATATTTTAAGTCTAGTGAATCCTAGTCATATGAAAAAATTATCCACATGAAAATTTCATTCTAAAAATAGATTACATATAAATAATATTGCAACTCGTAGTCCTTCAAAACAAATTTCTAGTAAATTGTTATTGGCTCCAAATATTTTTGTGTCTGTAATTGAATCTCTTTGTAATTTGGAATTTTATTTTTAGGAACGGATCCTTTCACTCTTTACTTCGGAGTAAAGTTTTATGCCGCAGATCCTTGCAAACTTCTGGAGGAAATCACGAGGTGAGTACATTGAATTTATAGATTTAATATTTATACTAAATGAATGCGTCTTAAATTAAAGATTTAACTTTTCACGTGGCCTTAAATTAATGGACATGAAATATATATATATCGGTAAGTAAATAATGATTACATTCAATGTATATAAATCATCGTGCATAGAAACGCAGATTCTTCTGTATAAATTATTGAGCAAATACGACGATTTTGCCGATCGTAAAGTACTATGCTTCCCACGGAATGGTAAGCCTTTCACGCGGAATAAATCCATCATAATTGGGATTATACGAGTCGTCTCTCGGAATAGATAAATATCCGCTTCTGTTTGAAGTTGCGCAGTACATCCTAGGAAATATTGATTGACCAAGTAAACTTAAGAATATATAGTACAGATTACGTACGCTTTTCATTGTCGTGATCAATTCATTTATAGCGAGACATCGATATTATTGTATCGCAGTAATCTTTATGTCCGAACGTAAGACCAAGCGTCTTTCCCTGTTTGTTCAATGCAGCTGGAATGATCACCGACCTATAAATTAGTCTTCCAACTAGAAGCAGAGCGAATGGGAAAAGATACGACGAAAGGATTCCGTCTCCTCATTCGCCATCTTCAGTCAATCGGAGCGTGGGAAAGAGGAGGAGGAGGGGGAGAATGGCCATTTCGGGTCTCCCTTTCCTTCCCTCCCCGCCCTCAGGCACACTGACCACGGCGAAGGACGGCGGAGAGGGAGAGAGAGCGATGCGGTTCCTGTCCGGAGGGCCAGAGGGAGGATGGCCAAGAGAAGCCTGAGGTGGGAAGGGGGCTGCGGAATAACTTATATCCGCCCTGCGCGCGTGAGAAATGAGAATCTCCTCCTCTCACTCATCTAATCCCTCCCCTCTCTCCTCCCTCCCCACCCACCTCCCCTCCCTACTCCGTTCGCTCGTGGTGTAATTCTTTCCATTCTCACTCCCTCAAAATGGCCTACATATGGCGGAAGGAGGAGGAGAAAGAGAGGGAAGGGAAAGGAACTGGAATGGACGCGCAATTACGAGAAATGCGAGCGGACAAAAAATTCTGGATCATTCTCCGTTGAGTGCGTGTGTACGTTTCCTCCTCTTCTTTATCCTTAGAAGTGAAGGGAAGCTATTTGAGTGAGCGATACGAACAAGAAGAATAAAAAAATCACTGTAGTCTTTGAATGTATAATTTACTGCTTCGAAAGACTTGGTGTTTCTCCTGATCTCGTTTCCATCGCCTCCCTCTCTTTTGCTCTCTCGTATTTAATAGCAGGCCTCGCAAATAACGGCGCACGAATGGAGCGTGAATCTGAGAGCCTTCGTAATGTGTGGCGTTTCCACGAATTGGCATTCACTATTCGCATTCAACCTCTTGGACGCGAAACGATTTCTAAGGAGAGTAGAATCTATGGAAAGAGAGAGAGATAGAGAGAGAGAGAGAGATGGACGGACAGACACAGACACAGATAAAGCAAGAGAGCTCGTGGTCACGCTCTATTTCGGAAGTTTTTGAATCACTTATTGACGGAAAACAACAACAGCTGGAAGTGATGTCATCTCTCATTTTTATGCGATCCTAAACAAATCAGGAGCAAGTAGTCTTAAATTAAGTGTACCACGTCTCTTGGTTTTGGCTCATTGATCGAAGTTCATAGCAATAAATGACAAATTTCAACATAAAAATGTTTCATATTTCCGCGTAATCACCATTAACTACGATTTTAATATAATCCACAAAGGAAGTCTAACTTATATGGAATTACGTAATTGAGTTACAGAAAAATAACTTATTGTTAGTAAAAGTTTCACTTTTTCAAATAATAAAGTGGAATTTTTGCCAAGTTATTTTCTGTTTTATGTCGTAGTTTATGTTTTCTCCAATGATGAGCTCCTTGTCAAAAACAAAGCAATAATAATAAATGAATAATAATATTTCCTCCCTCCCTCTCTTCCTCCCTTCGTCGCTCTTTCCTCCCCTCCTCTCCCAATCCATAGCTCTCCCTCTTTATCTCTTTCCTCCCGTCCTTTTATAATTTTATACCTCCCTTACTCTCTATGTATTATACCTTCCATTCTATATCCCTTCTTTCCTGCCTCCCTCCCTACATCCCTCTCTCTCGCCCGAATAAAGACGATTATATATCTATCTATCTATCTCTCTTACTCTACATCTATATAGTCGTTTAGATAAGAAAAAGAATCCAAATTAATCCCAGTCCCATAAGTATTACGTAATTTTATGAAAAATCAAAATCCTACTATAATTTAAGGCAACCCTATATATTACACGTACGCGGGTTGACACAGCAATTGATTCTCGATGTTTAACAATGACGTGGTCGGCAGGGCAACATCCCGTTTAAAAGCCGATATTTTCCCAAAATCTGTGATTTAAACGCTTAATATGAGAAATTTCGAATGGTTGGAAAAAGATAAATAGAATAAGAGATTTCATTACTTTTCTTAAAAAATAGTTGAAATTTGAAGATCGTACGTCAATTCTTTCTAATTTTAATTTCCAAAAGAATAAAAGCCTGCACTTTAAAAAGTCGATTTTTACGTGTTATCTTACAGGAAATTGAAATCATCCTCCTGGAATCAGAACCCTAGCCTTTTTTCGTCATTTAATATTTATATTTAAATAAAACATTCCAGCGAAATTTCAACCTTCCACCTTATCGGGAAATTTGTTTAAAACGCGTTAAAAAGCACCATCGATGACGTCAGCGTTAGCCTTTTCAGCAGGGCTTTTATTAATAGAGATATCCACCCGTATGGGCTGTGTTTATTAACTAAGGTGTTACTTGTCATTAACTAAGCAGCAGATGTTGCATAATTTTAATTTGAATGATTGTTTTAAATTTGCATTTGAATAGAGTATAATATTTATCTCCAAGAAATGAAATCTGATTTTCTCATAAAATAATAAAACGAAAATGTCAATTCCAGACGAACACTCGGAAATGAAGTTCGATAAAAAAATGGGCCTAAGCATCGTAAAGAGAGATTTTAATATTACGAGACGAACGAAGTCATTCCATCCGTCCAACCTACACTTACTGCCCTTTGGCTGTGTGGTAATTATGAAAGCACAAAAAATACCTCTTTCAAACAATTTGCCCAGATCCTCCTTCCTTCCTCCTCTCCTCCTTTCTATCCTCTCTCTTCTCTCCTCCTTCCTCTCCTCCTTCCTCTCCTCCAACCTCTCCTCCTTCCTCTCATACTTCCTCTCCCTTCTCCTCTCCTCTTCCCCCTCCATCCCCTCCTCCTCCTTATCCTCTTCTCTTTCCCCTCCTCTTTCCACTCCTTCACCTCCTCAGTCCTCTCTCCTCTTTCCTCCTTCCAATCTTCCTTCCTATTCCCTCTATTTTCCTCTTTTTCTCCTCCTTCCTCTTTCCTCTCTTTTCCTATCTCTCCTTTCCGTCCCCTCCTCTCCCCTCTCCTTCCCCTCCTCTCACCTCTCCTTCCCCTCCTCTCACCTCTCCTTCCCCTCCTCTCACCTCTCCTTCCCCTCCTCTCCCCTCTCCAACTACTCCTCTCCAACTACTCCTCTCCATCCCCTCCTCTCCCCTCTCCTTCCCCTCCTCTCATCTCTCCTTCCCCTCCTCTCCCCTCTCCTTCCCCTCCTCTCCCCACTCCTTCCCCTCCTCTCCCCTCTCCTTCCCCTCCTCTCCCCTTTCCTTCCCCTCCTCTCCCCTTTCCTTCCCCTCCTCTCCCCTCTCCTTCCCCTCTCCTTCCCCTCCTCTCCCCTCTCCTTCCCCTCCTCTCCCCACTCCTTCCCCTCCTCTCCCCTCTCCTTCCCCTCCTCTCCCCACTCCTTCCCCTCCTCTATCCTCTCCTTCCCCTCCTTCCCCTCCTCTCCCCTTTCCATTCCTCCCAATGCGGACACGGTGTTCCTTTAGGGCCTGCCCAATCGCCACACCCATTCCCCAAAGGCCGATTCCCCCTGTCTCCACCCCCGCCTGTGAGCGCTAACTGCCGCCGAACACGCAACATTCCTGGATTCGACCCACGCACCATCGCCTCTCTACCTCTCGCATCTCCTCTGAATAATACCCATTTAACGAGATTTCCCGCCAAGAAATACGCCTCGAGTCCATACATGCTTTAACTTAATCACTCCTCCGTCTTATATCTCCTGTTGCATTTCGTCTATCAGACGATAGAGATGTTTAACGGTCAACTAAGGAAAGATTGATTTTTCACAGCGAAGTTAATGTTAAATTCTCGCTCTCTCTTTCCCTCTTTTCCACTCTTCTCTTTCCCATTTGTCTCTCTCATCCTCTCTCAAATGCGTGTTTTCATTCACTCTGTTATAAGACCCAGTTCCATAGTCGACTTCCACCTCTCAGACGCTTTCTCATTTAACGATCGACTGCGTGCTTCCTCATTTTCTTAATTCCGCCACTCTCATTGAGTGAAAATTAACAAAATATTGAGGAAATTTTAATAGTCTTCGTATCGTTAAATGAGAAATCTAACTCCTTAACTTTACGGTTAAGGAGTTAAGGAGATTTCTCATTTAACATTAATTTCGCCGTGGTTTCCACCTTTACCTATCTACCAGTCTTCATATCCATATCTCTACTAATAGAATATAGTCTCATTTTCTCTGAATCTCGGTTACTGTCCCATACCTATAAAGTTAAGTGGGAAAGAAAAGCGCTTATAACTCGAAATTATTTCATTTTTTTAATATCAAACTTTCAGGAATTAATTGCCATCACAACTGTTATATTTTAGTTTGCTTACCGTCAATATTGGAGTCATGGGCTCGATCCCAGGGGAGTTTATTTTCCTCATTTGATTAACACTTGGACGAGTATAGAACTTAATTATTTGCATATTTAAATTCCACAGAATCATCGCAGAAGTTCGAGGCTTAAAACAACGAACGCCCGAAAGAACGAAATTTCTTTTCCTGACATCGAGTTTTGAATACGCGTCAAATCGATCAACATATTAGTTTTTGCGAAAATATAACGTACTTTTAGTTGAGAATCTTTCATCCTCAAAGTGATTTACATTTCTGCCGTTTTCGTGCAATTGCGTACAATTGACTTGGAAAATAACTTCGCGTCGCATCTATCGACGTACTCATGAAATGTTGGTGTTGTTTTGAAGTTTAAACGATACTTTGGTTGCGATGAATAATACGACGTTAACGAAAATAAACAAATATTAAGTTTTTCACTGATATTGTGTTAATGTTGTCAGATATAGGGATTAAAATTGTTGAATATTTTTTAGTCTTTGCGGAAAATATCTGCAAAAGCAGAGTATCTTTTCAAACCTTCACTAAAACAGAAAAATAAAATTTATATAAGTTTATTTCAATTAAATTACATTTTATATGCACAAAAAGATAAAAATGAATCTAAAATTCACATTAAAGAATGCTTCAGAAAGTAAAAACTCTTTTGGGTCTATCAATGTTGTATAACTTAATAAATAAAATAAGTCTTCATTAACACTTCTTTGGTAAATAACTTTATATCTCAAAACTATTTTTACTTTATGGAACATTCAATTGTGTGAATTTTATATTTATTTTTTACGTTTTAGTGCGTATAAAAGTAGGCTTCATTAATTTTTTAAATTTAATTTAATTTTAACGTAACACTTAATTTATGCAGACGCGTCATTTTTAAGGGAAATTAGAGCAATTACGCTAGCCTTAGCTAAATTAAAGTTTTTCTTTTATTCCATATGACTATCATCCCGTAAGTGAGGTTTTTCGCGACACTCATCTTTCTTTTGAACACATTCAGATGAATGTGAAAATTCATTTATTCGAAACTGAAGCCACAGATTTTGGTGTTAAGCTATATGAACGCCAAAAACGTGTCCTAGTGATTGTCCGTGGAGACAGTTAGGAATAGCATTCGTGATCACGGGGGACAGAGACCGAATTCCGCACGCGCAACTAATACGCGCCACGCAATCGGATCGACGCGAATTTTGGATTCCGGATTCCTTTAGACAACCCTTAGGAGCCCTTTGCTATTTTGTGATTTCCGACAAGTAAAGCAATCGCTAATCATCCCTCTTCGTTTATGTTCTCCGCTTGAGCGTGTTGGAAAAGAAAAGCCGTGGAGAAATTGTTTAACTGTTATTCTGAGACAGGTTTCGATTACTCTCATGGTAGATACTCGGACGATAATTCCTTATGAGAAACTTTTCACTTATATCTAGCACAGCTAGGCTCTTGCGCAGTTCATATTTGCGATAGAGAACTTTAATAACGAAAAGTGTGAAGTTGAGTGATTTTCCAAGAGCGGGGATTTCCAAGTCAATGTTGCATTGGATGGTGAGAGACTAGTACACTTGGAATATTTTACCTATTTAGGTAGTATTCTGTCGCAGGATGGAATAAGTACAACAGAGATCAGGACTAGGATTGCAAGAGCAAGGGATGTATTTATGAGACAATGTAAGAAGTTGAGAGGCAGTCTGAATAATGATATTAAAAAGAGATTAGTGATAACTCAGATATGGAGTGTAGCATTATGTGGACGTGAGACATGGACAGTGAGACAAAAGAGGTAATTAGAAGTGTATGAGATGGCATAGACTAGAGAAAATTAGCTGGACAGGGAGAAAACAAACGAAGTTCTGAAGACACTATAAGAAGACAGAACCTTACTTCGTGTAATAAGAGAAAGACAAGAAATGGGCAGGTGAAATTTTGAAAGAAGCCACAGAAGGAAGACTGTTAGGAAATAGGCAAAGAGGTAAAAAGAGGAAATTAAATGCATTAAAATAAGGAATTGTGTATGAAAACATGACTAAAAAGACACAAATTGAGTTGGGTGTGCCTAAAACCTACCGAAAGGTACGATGAATGAATAATCAGTATGAAGTCACAGTTGTCAAAAGAGAAAGAGAGGGAGAGAGAGGGGGGTGGGAAGGAGGGGAGAGAGGGGGAGGGAGCGGAGAGAGAGGGAGTGGGTGGGAGAGGGGGGAGAGAGAGAGAGGGATAGAGAGATAGATAGGTGGTGGTTCCGCCCTTGGGGGGGCGGACAAGGGGGAGCAAGAGTGAGAACGGAGGGCGGCAAAGGGGCCTTTACGAGGCACACGCCCTCGAGCTGCGGGTAAACAAACCTCCTTCCCCCGATATTCGGCGAATGCCTTATTCTCAGCGCATGGTGTTCTTCTGACGAAAGATGGAATTGAAATGTATTGGGTTTATTGATTTCGCGACATCCAATTCGCACTCATCTATCAGAGACTCGCATTATTATGAAATTTCTTCCTCGCTTGAGTTGACGTTCGTTTGAATCCTCAAACATTTCCCCTGCTGGAACGGGAACGTTTCTTTCTTCGCCTTGGAGTCGAAATTTTTAAAATTAAAAGAAAGAATTACCCTAGAAATTCCGTGCGAACCCCGATTGCGTTTATCGCTAGTCCCTTATTAACTCGAATTACTCGCCGAAGCGCTCAGGCCCGATCGAGCATGAGCGATAAAAAAAGAAGTGCGCGTGAATGAGGTGACTCTTTTACGCATGCGCATGAATGTCTAGCGTGGCGAATATCTATATTCGAGTTAGATAAATCCTACTGCGAGTCATTTTCCGCCTCGGTTAACCGAAAATCCCCTTTTCTCTTTAGGAAGAAATATATTCTAAATGTGCGCATAATTTTCTTTTACGATCGAATACTGCAGTAAAATTAATCCGTTCGTTTTTTCGAGCTGAGGTCGTTAGTAAAATAAATTATTTATTTTGCGATTTTAATAAGCATGTTCGTAGAAAATTATGCCTTCGACTACGGAGAGATTATGAGAGATATGTGGGAAGGGAAAGAGTGGATATTGAATATGTTAAGCAAGATTAAAGAGCTCAGCAGAATAGATCGCTTTTATTTATTTTATTTTTTAATTTAATACATTAGTTTAGACATTTTAATGGACGAAGCTAGGCTACTTTGCTTAAGATGGAAATTGTGGGTTACTTCGCAGCATTGCACAGTTCATTGAGTACAGAATACGAAGAAAAAGCCTATATCTAGGCGTTTGAATGGCGGTTAGATAGATTCCTTCAATTATACTCCCCGTAGAAATTTAGCTAATACATATACACTTTTAATGATGTAAAATTATTCAAAGGTTCCGTTTCTTATTTTAGTTCAAAAATTAAGTATATTTTAATAATACACACACTCGAGTGTGTGAAATTTGTTATGCCTTTTATTCTTAAGATATTTTGGTTTACATTTAATTTTGTTTAATTTAAGCTTACAATTAGTGCGGGATGTGAGCAATGGAATGCTAAGATTGAATGTATGATTTTAGCGGTTGAAAATTATTGAATATAACAACATAAACTTTTAAAATAACGTTTTCGGATATAATATATGCGGTCAAAGTTTTTAGATAGGCCTAAAACGGATGAAGGAATTGAAAAAACAGAGTAGGATTGAGAGGCATTTAATGAGTGTCGGAGGCAACGAAGGATTCCGATATTAGGGTTGTTTTTTACCCTGGGGCTACGGGGGAGAGAGGGAAAGAAAGGATAATGGATTTTGCAAATGAAGTCAGAGGCGCAGGGAGAAGGCAGGGACAGAGAGAGAGAGACAGACAGACAAGAGAAAGACAGAGAGCGGCTGAAAAAGCAGTTATTTCCGTAGAGCTGGTTTCTTAAATTCCCGGTAAGGGGGCCTTAAAGAAGTGGTTTAGGACATTTAAATGTTCTCTTCTTCTCATAGAGGACGGGAAGAGTTCCTTACCTTAAAGGTTTAAAGCGATTAATTATTAAAATGATTTACTTAATCATTTTTCAGCTTGTTTTAAATTGGCAAAATAGTTGCGATGCTTCAATTTAAAGCTGAAATTGATTTAAAGGAATCGTTATTTGTCATCAAATGCGCGTTTCTCTGGTGCAAGCGGGAATGAGAAAACGTTATTCGAGTAATTGTTGACCACGCGAATCTTAAAATTTGAATGCATATTACGGTGTTAATGAAAATGGCGCTGTGATCGATGGCAGTGGCTGATATAATTATATTGAAATTGAATTTCTTCACGGATCCCGAGTTATGCCGTCTTTGTTCTCCTCTAAATTTTCTCCGAAGAGAACTTCTACTTGGAGTAGACTCGTTCCATTGCAGAAAGTGAAACTCTTTACTAAGTAAGATCAAACGCCATGGTTGATAACTGATATATATATATATATTCGAAGAGTATTTTATTACTTATTTTTCTTATTTGTTCCGTCATTAGCATGTATTTTAAGGGAAAGAAATTTATGCATATATTATTACTACAAAAGATGTTAGGTAAACGAGAACAAAATTCCACAATATATAATAACTCGACGACCATAATAATCTGATGAAGACCGAGTGGAAACCCTGACCGTATAGTTGTTTTATTTTGTGGAACCTTGCAGTTATTTGCTAAACATCTTTTGTGAATTGAATTTTTTTGAAGATGAAATTCTGCAAAGGTACGGGTTCCTTGTTCGATTTCAAGTGACATAGATTTGTCATAAAAGAGATCAAGCAGTCGATATCTCATTAACAAAAAGATTCTTTCACACATTTACACCGGGATTGTCAACGTTCTTTATTGGGAAACATCTTTTGGAAAGCAATTACTGTATTATTTATATGATCACAGGAATACATAATACTCAGGAGCGACTATCCAAATATATCCTCTTAAGGTGAAAAAAGAGATTTATAATGCGCATTTCGTTTAGCTCCATTGCGCAAATTGAGGGACCAGGAAGTTCCAGCTAATCTATTGTTTATGGATAAACCCACATTCAGTTGACGTCAGCACTAATTCGAAAACACTTTTCTCTTCTAATTGCTCATTAACTCCAACTAAAACAGAATCAGATGCATTGCTCCATAACGTTTTTGTTGACAAAGCTCCAATTAGCACAAGCAACTCCAAATATTGATACTAACTCAGGGAAAAGATTTTCTTTCGCAAACAGAATAACGCTCCAAACCAAAATTTCGCCGAGGGAAAGATAGTTCCTCTGTTCACTAATGCGAAATCATAGAGATCTCAAACAACTTGCCAATGAGAATGAACCTTTAGAAACTTTTGGACATGAGGAAAAATCTTGACTATCAGCGGGATAAATCATTCCCACGTGCGGAAGCAATAATAGTATTAAAGCAATTACGTTATTCATTTAAGATTCTCGATTCTTAAAAGCCTAAGATAACATTAATTCCAATGGGCCTATGCCTCTTGTTTGAATAAATGAAGAAAAATATTCTCTATGATAGTATTACGAAAAAACGAATCATTTAAAAGTACAAGAAGTTACTGCAACAGAGTGTTTCATTATCATGTCGCTTGCTCAATTTTTCCATGATCAACGTTCACCGCCTACGACTAAACTTCATTATATCTCAAATGTACCCCTACTCACTACCAGCTATATTAAAACGCGACAAAAAACTTACCCGAATTAATATTCGTTATTCACGTGCGAGTTGCGGGGGGGGCAGCGCAACAGCCGCGAAAGTTCGCGCTGAAAAGAAACGCGCGTGATCGCTTTCGTTATCGCCGGTGAAAAATTGACGAGTTCTTTGTTATGATGGCGTCGCGCCAACGCAACGCGGCGGGAAACATAATTTCCTCCGCTATGGCAGATCAATAGCTTTGTGTTCCACAATGTTTGCGTATTTCATTTTCGAGCCAAAATAACACATTCGGGTGCTTTGGAAATATTTATCGGAGAAAAATAACCCTCTCTCTCTCTCTGCATTAAAAACTGGCGAACGGAGGAAAATAAAATAGCAAATATCAGCATGTGAGCGCATGCGATTGCTGGGATAGGAAGAGAGAGGAATTCGAGGTGAGGAAGGAGGGAGAAGGAGGGGAGGGTGTGGGGATGAGAGGGGAGCAAGCAACCGGCTTAGCATTTCTCAGGTTGATGACCACGGGAGTTCTACTGCAAGATGTACGCGTCAACCCATCTCGACCACTTTCCCATCTCCTCATTTCCCCCTCCTACCCATTCCCCACTCCTACCCATTCCCCCCTCCTACCCATTCCCCCCTCCTACCCATTCCCCCCTCCTACCCATTCCCCCCTCCTACCCATTCCCCCCTCCTACCCATTCCCCACTCCTACCCATTCCCCCCTCCTATCCCTTTTCCCCTCCTACCCATTCCCCCCTCCTATCCATTCCCCCTACTACCTATTCCCCCTCCCACCCATTCCCCCCTCCTACCCATTCCCCCCTCTTACCCATTCACCCCTCCTACCCATTCCCTCCTCCTACTCATTCCCCACTCCTACCCATTCCCCCCTCCTATCCCTTTCCCCCTCCTACCCATTCCCCCCTCCTACCCATTACCCCCTCCTGCCCATTCCTCCCTTCTACCCATTCTCCCTCCCCCATTTTTCCTTCCCCATTCTCTCTCCACCTCACGTCCCCCTCCTCCTCATTTTCCCCTCTTACCCATTCCTTCCTCCCCTCTATTCCCTTCTTTCGTAGTTTCCGGATCAATTTTTGATCCATTTCATCTGCCTAATCATTCCCAAACTCCAAAATTTTTCATTAAATCTTTCGCTCAATCCTTACTCCCGTTAGTTTATACGTGCATCCTCCCGCTCCATCATCTTCTCACCATTCTCCCTCCCCCTCCCTCCGTTCTCCCTCCACTCTTCCTCCACCCTCCCTCCTTCCACTCGTCCCTCTAATTCGTTCCGTAAACAAAGGAGGCTCTCTCTGTCTTTCCTTCTTCTCTTACTCTCTCTCTCTCTCTCCCTAAAAAATATCAATAAGGACTTAGAAACGCTAGAGGCCTGGAGTAATAAAAACTTTCTTAGTATTAATCCAGAAAAATCACAGGCTATCTTAATTGGTTGCCTTGAGATATTAGCCGCAATTATACAATCCCAAAGAATACCGATCAACATAGCAAATTCAACTATACCCTATTGTAAAGTAGTAAAGAATCTTGGATTGCTCATAGATTAAACCCTCTCTTGGGCCCCACATGTTAAAAATGTGTGTAGAACAGTAAACTCATCTCTTCACTTACTTAGGAAGTTAAGTAGTAGTACTCCAGTTTCTCTAAAAAAGCATCTGGTAACTTCACTCATTATTCTGCATTTTGATTATGTCGATATAGCGTACCAAGATTTATCTCAAGAGTTGTCGTTAAAGATTCTGAGAACACATAATGCGTGCATTAGATATATTTTTAACCTGAAGAAGTCAGACCATATTTCAGATTTACTCGCCAAACTAAACTGGCTAAATTTGGAGTCCCGAAGTCTTGCTTTCCTTACTCTATCAATTACTTACTTCTAACAATCCACATTATCTTGCAACGGAATTCAGAAGTATAGACACTGTACATAACCGTAATACCAGAGGGTGCCATAAACTCCTTATTCCTCAACACAGAACGGTAATATTCAACAAGTCCTTCATTGCAACTGCTTGCAGACTATGGGGCGAAGTTCCCCAAACAATAAAAAACTTGCATTTGCTCTCATCATTCAAACGACACTGCTATCTATCTCTCTTATCCTTTCAAAGGAACAGTTAAACACACTTAACGCTTCAATTGTTTCTCACTCTTGATTTTGACAAAACAGTACTCATTGTTCATGATTTATACTTTTTTATTCATTTATTTATTTTTTCTCCTCTATTTTTTGTTTAGTCATAACAGCTTTATTATCTATTCATTTTGTCATTTTCATATCTTCATTCCATCAATGATGTATTCGTATTGTGCCAAATTTTTCCTGATGCATAGCTTTAAGTTTTTCATCTTCTGTTCTAAATATTCTGTTATTAATGTCTTTAGTGAATCTCAGTAGATTTCGCAGGTTTTTCACACCTCCCTTCTTGTGTGGGTGTTTTCCTGCTGTGGGTTTTTTGCATGGATTTCATTATTTCAGCAGTCCTTATTTTTTCCCACAAAATTACATCTTTTCTTTTCCAATTCTTGTATTTTTATTGTTACTTGTATTTACATAAAGTGCTATGCATTATTATATATGTTTCATGGCGAGGAGTTAGGTGGAAGATGGGACTTCTTAGTCTCAATCTCGCCCCAAATAAAGACCATATCAATCAATCAATCAATCTCTCTCTTACGCCTTGTCGTTTTATAGCGGATCCTAATGTGGCAAAAAGTATAATTCCTTTCTTGATTTATTTCTCTACAGATTCAAAAATGTCATGAAAATCACAGATGCTGTGCCACTCCCAGGCACTAGGTTAAAGTTCTCTCACCATTAGTGTTTCTTTTTGGAAATTCTCCTTTAAAAACGTGCCTCAGGTTTTACCGGCGTTGGAAATATCTTCGCATAAATGAGTATCTAAGGACTTGAAAATCGCGCTGAGCATAACACGGAATTTCATATCTTTCGAGAGAATGGCAGCGTATGTCCTTTGTCTCTTTCTGTGAGCGCACTTGATTAGCTTTATTTGATCGCCGTCGAGGGAGTCGGAATATTCGACCGGATTATCTTGAAGAACTTTGTTCTAATGAATAGAGTGCAAGTAAAAAAATCTGATGTGGCCACCACATGACTTTCTCCATATCTAATATTTCTGAAAATTCCAAATAGGTTACATAATAATAAATATTTTAAGAAACTGCGAGAAAATTTTAGACTGGACAAAGAACAGAAATAAATTCAAACCATAGCTTTCCAATATTGGATATAGGCACGAGGCTCAGACAATTAAGAAAAGAAAAAGGAGCATTACTAAGACATAACTAAGGGTCAATTGTTACCAATAGTCGTCGGTAGGTGGCGTGGTGGTGGAGGCTAAAAATATAAGATATCTATTAAACAATGCATTAAATGGAAAAATGTTTCAAACAGAGGTTTCAGAAAATTAAATTTTCCACAAATTTTTTTCCAATATATTTTTCCATTTATGAAATATTAAAGCAAATATTTCAAAATAACGGATAAGTGACAAGAGTAAACAACCACCTCAGGTTGACCGAGTTTTACCAAAAACTAATCTGTTCTTCTGACTTTTATAAAAATGTTAAATATAAAATTTCGCGATGACCCGATTAATAGTTTTTGAGCTAGAGAGCCCACAAAAAGCTATCATATATATACACACACACAGACATCATCGATAAAATGGTCAAAACGTGTTCAAGGGACCTCAAAACGTGTATTTCCGTTGAAATCTCGAAGTCGATTTTTTTCATGAAAACAATGCTTTCTCTATACTACGTATATGGAGATAAAAATGTGTGCGGTATACTCTTCAATGGTCAAGTTTACTTATTTTTTACTTTCTCCATACACATAGTATAGGGGAAAGTAATGTTTTCATGAAAAAATCGACTTCGAGATTTCAACGGAAATACACGTTTTGAGGCCTCCTGATATCTGCACTGCAACAGTAATTATTTGCTTAATAAACCCATAGCCCAACGATTTCCGTAAGTTTGATCTTACGTATTTAGAATAGGTATATTACTTTATGGAGGTTTTGTTAAAATATATATGCTAATCTTTGAAACATAAAAATATAATTTACTCTTTCAACGTCGTTCTCCAGAAATATATGCATCATGTCAATGTAATGCCGACATAAGTCCTACACTAAAATACGAAGCAATAAAATTACGTGCATACACATAACTAGTACTTAGATTAAAATGATCTTCGCAGACAAACGCAGTTGTACGTTCCGATATATCAGATGCGTATCTCCTCATGGCTATCAGCCACAATATTCTCCGCTTCTTATTTCTTCCCAAGGAGCTCGGTACCGCGAAGAACAATTTTCTCGGGGTTTTAATCGTTGTATTTAAGCAGTGAGGTACCAGACAATACTTATAACCCTTCTTAAGTTCCATATTCCCCATTTTAGCTACGAAATCAGGAAAAGCAACAGGACGAAGTATCAAAACTGCGTGCTTTCAGTACGGTCGTAAGGCATGCGATGACGTCACGTACCCCTTACTACTCTCTCTCCAACCAGGATGCCGTTTTCGTTGGATATATGAAAGAGTTATTTTAAATATTTTTTTGCATAACGAAGAAGATAAAACAAAAAAATATTCACAGGGAGTAATTAAGTCACTTACAAAGAATTAAAAAAACAATGAAATATTTTGACATTCCCTTATTGTCGGAGCTTTGTGGCAATATCCAATATTGGAAAGCTATGGTTTGAGTATATTTCTGTTTTGTCAAGTCTAAAATTTTCTCGCGGTTTCTTAAAATATTTATTATTATGTAACCTATTTGGAATTTTTAGAAAAATCACAGGTATGGAGAAAGTCATGTGGTAGCCACATCAGATTTTTTCCCAAAACGTTATCATTTCGGATGTCTATATGATAAGGCTCATTTTTTCCGCATTGGGCTGTTGGGATTTTCTCACGAAAGCTAGGCTTATATCGTTGGCTTAGTGGTAAAACTGACCAAGTCCACTTTTTAGAGAAATGGGGTTTGTCGACTTGGGCATTTGCCAATGACATTATTTTTCAGTGGTAAAAGTGTCTATTATGTAACTGTATAAGACTGTGTATGCATTGTTGCAACAATTGTGTAATTATAAACAAAATGTTTTCGTGGAAGGTTTCTTGTAAATCTTGTACAAATACTAAAGTCTTGATTAGATGATGAAAATGAGGAACAGGTTAAAAATGGACATGCCTCTAATAAGGTAAGCATCAGTAAGCCTACTGAAAATTAATTAAAATTAATTATTTTTGTACCTTAAACTGTAGGGTTACACCCTCACTTTTAGATTTAAGCCCAATAGTAACACAATTCTAGCTCAGGAATCAATAAATGATTTTGGCATTACCTGAAAGTGAGTCGGAAGGTAAAATGATCTTGGGTATAGAGGCCTTAGAAAAATTAGAAAACGAGAATCCGGAATCGCCTCAAATAGATGGCAATGAGGCCGATCCAGACTTTCAGCCGGATATATCAAGTAGTGAAGAATCGGGAAGTGATAAATCTAGTGGGATAGAAGAAATTAATGAAATGATCCAAAAAAAGAGCATAGTAAAGCCATACCGGTTTCAAATAATGTAGATAGGCCTAATACGAGTGCACCAAAAAGAAGTATGTGGAACAAACCAAATTCTTCTGAGTGGAAAATAAAAAAAAAACGAACGCTTACGCAAATCTGGGCTTCCATATAAATCTAAAAGTGGGCTTCTGCAATCAGTAAAAGTACTTAAGTCAGTTGATTGCACCAATTGTATGTACAAATGTACAACCAAATTTAATGAGGAATTTAGATCAAACGTGTGTCGTACATACCACAATCTACCATATGAAAAACTAAAGGATATGCTACTTCAACTTGTAAGCTGTTCTCCTATCAACCAAGAGCGCATAAGAAAGAAAATGGGACACGAAAGAGTATGATCCAAGAGATGCTTTTTTAAAAAGATTACGAGAAAGTCAGTGTGTGCAAGAATTTTTTCTGAAAAGCTTTAAGCATCAGTTATGGACCAGTAGACACTGCAGTACTTAAAGTATCAGATACATGTAGTTTTATGGAAGATTATAAAAGGGGGAGAAAAGTACCATCAAATAAAACTCCACCACATGTTATAAAGAAAATCAAGGATCACATAGAGAAATTTCCCACTCAGGAAAGCCACTATTTCAGGAAATCAACCAAAAGAAAATAGCTTGAGGAAAAGTTATCAATAGCCAAAATGCATGAGCTAGTTTTAAATGAATGCATGGAACAGAACTGTGAGTTTATTTCTTCTCAAAATGTGTATCGGCAAGTATTTTGCAAAGAGTACAATCTTTCCTTATTCAAGCCCAAAAAGGACCAGTGCATAATTTGCACAGTTATAAAAAAGCTAATGGGGATGAGAAGCATAGCCTAGAAGAAGAATATAGAGAACACCAAAAAAGGAAAAATGAAGCAAGTAAAGCACAGGATAAGGAAAGATGTCTGAATGATTCAAAATTTATGAGTTCTACCTTTGATTTGGAAAGTGTCCTCCAAATACCCTGCTCAGAAGTGTCACACATGTACTATAGTCGCAAACTTTCAGCATTTAATCTCACTGTATATGAAGCAGCTCCTCCTCACAAAGGGTATTGCTTTGCATGGACAGAGGTTAATGGTCAAAGAGGTAGTTCTGAAATAGGTACAGCTATACTCAACTGGTTCCAAACACTACCAACCACTATTGAAGAAATCTCATTGTTGTCTGATACCTGCAGTGGACAAAATAGGAACCAGTTTATTGCTGCCTTGTTTTTATTTGTTGTTCAAAGCTTCCATTTCTAAGTGTTAGAACACAAATTTATGCAAAATGGACATTCGCACATGAAGGTAGACTCCATGCATAGTGCCATTGAGTCCTGCAAAAAGAATGTTCCTGTGTACCTCATGAAAAACTGGCTAAATATTTTCCAGTTAGCGAGATCCAAAAGGAATCGAAATAAAGTGAGTGAAAAGTTCATAACCAAAGAATTAAGATACAACGACTTTAAAGATTTGAAAGATTTAGCAAAGAAGATCATACAAAGCACAACACGTGACACGATGAACTGTCAAGTGAAAAGATTGAAGATCAAAAGACTGAGATTCGAAAAAGAAAGAAAAGGAACAATCCTTTTCAGTTATGATTACACCAGTGAATACAGGGAGCTTAAAGTGTATGGTAAAGGAAGACCTTACAACTTACCCAACGAACTAAAGCAGCTGTGCACAACAAAATTTGCAATTTCCTCAGAAAAATGGCCCTGTTGAAATTATGCAGCTCAAATATAATACCAGAGGAATATCACCACTTCTACCATACATTACCAACCTCAAACAAGATCAAGTGTCGAAATGCTGAACCAAATGTGTTATCAGACAGTGGATCATTTGATTCATTTTGTGCCAAAACTTCTTATAATTGTAATAATTCATTTTCAAGTGTATAATGCTTTTTTATTTCTATTTTGTATTGTAACGTTAAAATTACTTAATAACAGAAGGCCCTAATTAATTTCTTAATGTCCCTTTATTCCCTTCCATTGAGTGGTAAAAGTGACTAAGTACCTTCTTTAACCTTAAAATCCTTAAGTTTTGTTGGTAGAATAATTTTGTAAGTTCTGAAACATACTTGAATGTGAACGTAATCAGTGTAACAAATAAATTATGCATTTTTCATGTGTAGCCTATAACTTCCAAATTTATAGTAAACGTTTTACTTTTTAAATTGCTGTTACAGAAAATTAAGATAAGTGGACTTGGTCAGTTTTACCACTAAGCCGACGATATATTCACTTGACTCGCTAATTCTCTTTCGAATCGAATCGGCATTGTAGATTCGACTTCGAATCAAATTTTGAATCGAATCAGGCAGAGACTTACCTATATAGTTATGCATATACTTTTGTCTACATAAGTACATGTACTTACGTATGCTTGTTAAGTATTAAATGTATGTTGGGGGTCTATAGGCTTATGTTACTGGTTAATATTGTGGCGAAAACTTTTGAGTGAAAGTTTAGTTACTGGACAAATAAAGATATTATAAATGTATTTTGTCTTATCCGTTTAATTAAGATCTTCAGTGATCTCACTCGACCTTTAGAAAAACTTGAGAATGTAATTGCAATGCATATTAAACTAAAGCAAACTTAAAATTAAGCAATAAAAACATACTTTTAGTTTAATGATTTTTATAAGTGCAAACCATGTTATGAAATGAAGTTAAGGATTTTAACGAAGTTCAATAATGTAAATTAAATACTCATTCGTTCATGCAATACATAAAAGTTCTGACTATCTCTTTAAAACTATATGCCTATCTTGTTGAAACGTTACAACAATAAATCTTTGTTCTTTCGAGCTTAAATCAAAGTTTGTGCATTATGTCTGGAAAGATTAAAACGTGTGTCAGTTAGTATTTACTGTATGAATTTTTCGTTTAAACTGTTACTCAAATCATCAAGCTGACGTGAAAGTGTGTTGGATGAGGAGGATAATAGCCGCCATTGGTTAATACTGAACACAAATACTTGAACCCCAAACTGGCAGCACTCTCAAATGGTCTACCATCAGCCAAAATAAACTTCTTCGTTGATGAATCAATGGATTTCACCACGAATTTGGATAAGCTGGTCTATAATTCGACCGCTCTGTTTGTATTTATAACTTTGGGGGATGATCCAAATGACAACATTTCCCCTACCAGCACCTTATATTAAGAGTATTACTCTATAATGGTTCAAATTAGACCAATGATTTAGTAAGAACATATGAAACTTTCATTGGTCGATAATTCGTCTGCCGATTCGAAATTTCCGAATCGTTTTTGCGATATCGAATCAAATTATTAAATCCGACTCGAATTCGAATCGACTCTCGAAGCTTCGCAGGTCCCTACTCGTAAGTGCCATGGGGTCACATGGAGTTATGAGATTCGCTTCGTTGAATGCCTTCAGGTTTGCTCTCTTCTCAATTAATTGTTATTGCATGTTTTTCGTCCTTCATGCCGTTCCAGCAAAAATGTTTTTTTACTTCTAATCACGAGGACTTCAACATTTTTATGATATAGCTTCTTGGTGAGAGAGACTGGATATTTTAGTTTCTTAAAGTACCCACGGACATGCCATGTCCAGATTTAACGTGTTATACTTATAAATTATATTAATTGAAAAATTCTATTTTAGCCGAATTTAATTGATCAATTTACGTGTTTATTAGGTTTCTCGAAAATGGTATGACGAATGTATTTTATTTAACATTAACTTTCATGTTGAATTGCATATACAGAGCTGATAAACGTCAGCGTAGAACGAAAGACAAATAAATTTAATTTATAGTTAGTTTCTTTGTTTATTTATTTGTTTGTAGTATCTTTTGCTCAAATTTATTTGTAAATTTAGTAGGGCGAACCTATTGAAGCAGCTATGCGTAGCGTTGGCAGCTTGAGCTATTCTCTATCGGTCACTAGAAATCACGCACACGGTCCTTCAAC
Source organism: Tanypteryx hageni (assembly GCA_028673005.1). Lineage (NCBI taxonomy): Eukaryota > Metazoa > Arthropoda > Insecta > Odonata > Petaluridae > Tanypteryx > Tanypteryx hageni. The sequence continues at coordinate 11,081,477 of CM054116.1, read as the reverse complement.
CGAACGGCAAATCCCTGCAGGGCGTGGCTCGCGACACGAAATAGCACTCGCCCGAAAAGGTGTAAACGAAAAGAGAATCAAATCTCACAAAGTGACAGCGTTTTCCCGACACCCAGAGCGCGGTATTCGGTGCGCGTTTGTTGTGCGGCAATAGAAAAAAGAAAGAGGTTGTAAGGACAGGAAGATAGAGAGAGCGAGAGAAAAATTCGCAGAAAAAAGGAGAGAAAAAGTGAGAAAAATGAAGCTTGCCTTCAAATTAAAATGGGAAGAAATAACAAGCAAAAGCGTTTTTATCGAAAGGGAGAGAAAGAGAAGACGGTAGGAAGGATTTAAATGGTGACTGCGCTTTGGAATTTCCTGTCCCCTCACACACACACACACACACACACACACACACATCCTTTCATTCCTCTTCTCTCTCTTTCCTGTTGTAGATTGCTTTGGGGAAACAGTAAGGAGGTGATAGTGAGAAAGAGGTATCACTTTCCCCCATGCGCTTCTTTCGCTTCGCTATTCAACGTACGCCGCTTCCCTTTCTTTCCCTCAATATAACATTATCACCGACGCCGTGTGTTTGATTACACGCGCATCGCAAAAGTTTGATTTTATACTAAAAATATTTTTTTATTTTACGGACACTTTATAAGTTGTGGAACATGGTTGTGAAAGGCATTATTTTCATTAATTGATTTCCATGGAAAAGACTGTTTTTGAATAAGACGGAGAGCCACTCTATTTAGATATCGGATTTTAAACAATTTTAACAATTTCTAAAAATTTTTACTGAATTGTATAACTATATGTTCGTAATCTTTTTCTCTTTGCGATTTCTTTTATGATGTAGATTATATGTTTGCGAAAAATGCATTTTTTAACTACCATAAATATGAATTCGATATGAAAAATATTGTGAAGAATATTAGTCTCTGCAAGAAAATATATTTGAAAGGATTTTTAGCCCCTTGAGTAATTTCATAATTTGAATCCATAAATAATTTCTTTAGTGGATTTGTTCTCTTAAATGTTTTTATTTATTGACAAAGAGATGAAACAGTTGCATTTGGTCGATGGGAATGCTATGTCGCGGTTACTTTAATATTTAGTCACAGCACAGCATTTTTGATAAAAATAATATCAAAGAAAATGTGTGCAAGTTTAGTATTGGTAGTGAGACATGGAAGAGTTCACACCGACGCACCATTAAATTAAATGTTTGGTAGACAATAGCGACGGCAGGAATCACCTGCCACCGGTAATCGGAAATGTGGAATGGATGCGGCGTAAAAAACTGTCTGGCCGAGGACTGCCAAGAGCGCATAGAAGTGCTTCAAAGGTAACATCACTATCAGGCGAGTCGAGCTTCTTTTCCGTCTATAACTATTTATCCGCCACTCTCCCTATTTCTCGATCCCAGATTCACTCGTTATATCTCCCTATTTCTCTCTCTCTCTTTCCCGTCATCTCCCCTCTCCCTCTACCCCTCTTCCTTTTCCGCACTCCCTCCTCCCCTCTCCCTCCTCCCCTCTCCCTATTCCCCTCTCCCTCTTTCCCTCTCCCTCTTCCCCTCTCCCTCTTTCCCTCTCCCTCCTTCCCTCTCCCTCTTTCCCTCTCCCTCATCCCCTCTCCCTCTTCCCCTCTCCCTCTTCCCCTCTCCCTCTTTCCATCTCCCTCTTCCCCTCTCCCTCTTCCCCTCTCCCTCTTCCCCTCTCCCTCTTCCCCTCTCCCTCTTTCCCTCTCCCTCTTCCCCTCTCCCTCTTCCCCTCTCCCTCTTCCCCTCTCCCTCTTTCCCTCTCCCTCTTTCCCTCTCCCTCTTTCCCTCTCCCTCATCCCCTCTCCCTCTTTCCCTCTCCCTCTTCCCCTCTCCCTCTTCCCCTCTCCCTCTCCCTCTTTCCCTCTCCCTCTTTCCCTCTCCCTCTTTCCTTCTCCCTCTTCCCCTCTCCCTCTTCCCCTCTCCCTCTTTCCCTCTCCCTCTTCCCCTCTCCCTCTTTCCCTCTCCCTCTTCCCCTCTCCCTCTTCCCCTCTCCCTCTTCCCCTCTCCCTCTTCCCCTCTCCCTCTTTCCCTCTCCCTCTTTCCCTCTCCCTCTTTCCTTATCCCTCTTTCCCTCTCCCTCTTTCCCTCTCCCTCTTTCCTTCTCCCTCTTCCCCTCTCCCTCTTTCCCTCTCCCTCTTCCCCTCTCCCTCTTTCCCTCTCCCTCTTCCCCTCTCCCTCTTTCCCTCTCCCTCTTCCCCTCTCCCTCTTTCCCTCTCCCTCTTCCCCTCTCCCTCTTCCCCTCTCCCTCTTCCCCTCTCCCTCTTTCCCTCCTCCTCTTCCGCACTCCCTCCTCCCCTCTCCCTCTTCCCCTCTCCCTCTTCCCCTCTCCATCCTCCCCTCTCCCTCTTTCCCTCTCCCTCTTTCCCTCTCCCTCTTTCCTTCTCCCTCTTCCCCTCTCCATCTTTCCCTCTCCCTCTTCCCCTCTCCCTCTTTCCCTCTCCCTCTTCCCCTCTCCCTCTTCCCCTCTCCTTCTTCTCCTCTCCCTCTTTCCTTCTCCCTCTTCCCCTCTCCCTCTTTCCCTCTCCCTCTTCCGCACTCCCTCCTCCCCTCTCCCTCCTCCCCACTCCCTATTCCCCTCTCCCTCTTCCCCCTCTCCCTCTTCCCCTCTCCCTCTTCTCCTCTCCCTCTTTCCCTCTCCCTCTTCCGCACTCCCTCCTCCCCTCTCCCTCCTCCCCTCTCCCTATTCCCCTCTCCCTCTTCCCCTCTCCCTCTTCCCCTCTCCCTCTTCTCCTCTCCCTCTTTCCCTCTCCCTCTTTCCCTCTCCCTCATCCCCTCTCCCTCTTTCCCTCTCCCTCTTCCCCTCTCCCTCTTCCCCTCTCCCTCTTTCCCTCTCCCTCTTCCCCCTCTC